>BMAC01000426.1:1020932-1038099 GCA_014905375.1 Phtheirospermum japonicum | reverse complement strand
CATCGTCATCTTCAGGATCCACGACTGACAATGTCGCAAGCACATACTTATCATCATCCCCTAAATAGAGTTCAGCGAATAAAACTAGCTCTTCATTGCAATCATCACCTTCTTTACCTTCAGGTTTGGGCCGCCTAGCCACAAAGTTCATATGCTTCCAAATTGTTTCCTTTTCATTGAAGTCCATAGAAAGACCGGTGCATGAAAAACATGGCACCTGTGAGCCCTCAAAAACTCCAACTTTGTTCCCTAATTTCAAATAATAATAATAAATTATGAATGGCTAATGACTAGAAAAAAGAAAAAAAAATTATGAATGACTAACGACAAGAAATTGACAAGGAGAAAACAAAAACATGTTTCGTATTATAGTCCGTTAAAGCGAATTCTGCCAAGTCAGACGTTTCCTGCTTCTGTCGTCTAGTCAATCTCCCATGATAAATTGTACGCTTGCTTACCCTGCATGCAATAATAGATTCAGAGTGGGTGTTTGGCCAAACTTACAAAATTTTATAAGATGTTTCGAGAGGTGATAAGTTGTTAGATCTTATTTTAAAAACATGTTTTTCAAGTGAATGGATAAAAAGAGATATTTCAACTTATAAGCTGTCTGTACATCTTATAATATACTAAAAATAAAGTGGTTGGCGGTACTTATTTTAGGAGCTTAAAAGCTCTTAAGAACCTTATTTTTTAATCCTATAAGTTCTTTTATAAAAAATTTAACCCAACAGTAGTATCATTAAACTAAAGAAAAATAGAAGCCAGAGAGCACATGATCGGGATAAGAACAKATATTTTAAGGGCATTTATACCTTCATTTGTGAAGAAAAATATTACAGACCTAGTTTGGATACTGCTCGTGTGCTTCACAGCTTTGTGAATAATCAAATCGGCTTCAAGAGCATCACTCCCTTTTGAGTACCATCCGACGTCCCGGCTTTAGCATTCGTCTTGTATCAATATGAATATTTTCTTTTTGAGTCATTTTGTTGAGCAACTTTCGAGCAGCAGCCTGTTTTCCACTTTTCTTCCTTTCAGACATTTTTCAGCCTGCATATATACAAGAATTAATTTCTTGCCCCAAAACAATGTATCGTCCAATCAACTTTTCACTTCTCAAAATTCCTTCAAGTTTATATCATACCATTACAATAAAACTGCAATAAACTGAAGAGCTAGGCCAAAATATCAATCAAATTAAGACATTAATTGAAAAKCYCTCAATTCATTAATCAGTGGGACAATGTCAAATAATAATGAAATAATCCAACACCTAATCATCAGATACAAGMATTTCAACAAGAAACTYAGGCTAGAACAACGAAAACAAYAAAAATTAAAGACTCACCAGTCAAAAAATGGTGGAGAAGAARCGGGACCCTCCGATTTYGCCTATATCAGTTGTTGGTTACATTTGCCCTTATTAGGGTTTTACAGTTATAAGGATATATCAAGTCGAGAGTTGAGGGCTGATGTTGGATGTTATGGTGATGGACGACGGAGAGATTGACGGGGCTGAGAAGGKTTGAGAACGGGGACGGAGAGTCGAGGGTTGAACAAGCGACTACGGGGAGAGAGAAAATGAAGAAGGGTTCTGTTCTGCCTAAAACACAAGTTAAAATATTAACTTAAGTGCGTGTCTAAAAGTGTCGGTTGTTTGGCCAGTTTTATTATTTATTTTATTTATTATATTTTCATTTTTTTAATATAATTTATTACGTCGGTTATTTATAAAACCGACGTAAATGTATCACATATCACGTCGGTTTCATAAATAACCGACGTGAAAAACATTTCACGTCGGTTTTCCAAAAACCGACGTTAATAAGCCGACGTGAAAAGTCTGTTTTTTAGTAGTGAGATCTCAGTATGTGCATTGTCTAACCTATGTTGGTTTGCGATGTTGTGACACCCACTATCAACATCAAGTCACAACATCTGTATATGTTTGCATGCATTTTTACCTTTCTTTTCATACATTATACTAATGCATTGAGGTTGATTGAAAGTGCAATAAGGTCCTCTGTTGTAATAAAAGTAATGAAAAAAAGAACCAACCTCTTCAAAAGTAGGTGATTGTGGGACTTGCCCGCATAAACTGGTTTTCTCCCARGTCCAAAAACAAGAGGCATTTAACAGCAATTGCTGAAGATTAAAAGATTTAAATCCCTTCAAGGATGAAGAAGATCTGGACTCAAAATGCTCCAATCTTTAAAAATCGCCTKCTTGAGAGATTTTGACGTAGTCATTAACTTGGGTTAAGGGGTAAGTTTCCATTGACTTCACCTAGGGCAATGTTGGTTTATAATGTTGTTAGTAATAAAAAGCAACATTGGATCAAAACACTGAAATCATAATGTGTTCTGTTTTAACCTTTTAGCTCATGATTTTTAGGCATCCCCTAGGACATTCATACTTTATGAAGATTCCATCTTGCTGTGCGTTTTGTTTCTTGTGTTTTTGTCTTACTTGAAATCTCTTAATTTTGTTTTGATTGATCTAACCAAGTGTTTCAGTGGGGTTAAAAATGGACGGCTGGAAAGGTAATAACGAGGTGAATCTGGTGAGTGAAAATTAACATTGCACATAATAGTTACAACTGTGCTGATGGTTCATTAAAATTCAGCTTTGTATTTCGGCCAACTTTGTAGCTCGGGTTGTGCAATTTTTTTTTTAAGGGGAGTGGTTATTGAAAAGGTAATGGGCTTGTTAGTGTGTTAGAGTTGCTTAACTTAGGGGGAGTTAGTATTTTATGTTTGCGTCTTAGTGTTTTGTCTAAAAAGTCAAAAGGGGGAGATTGTTGAGGAATTAATTCTTGGCAATAATTCCTATTTTGTTATTTGCCTTTCTTGGGCACAAAATAAATTAGGAAACTAGATTTAGGAATATACTTTGTTTCCTAGTTTATGTTTAAAGACTTTATTTGTTTCCTAGATTGTGTTTAGAGTATGGTTTAGGAATTTACCAAGTTTAGGAATTTATGTTTGTCTATTTAAGACAAGGATTCCTAAAGCTTGGAATCACGGTTTTTAGAGCACGGAATTACGACAAGGAGATCGACGCAAGAAGCAAGACGACGAGTAAAAAGAAAGAAGAATATGAAGAACTACTTGGAGCCATTGATCGATATTAACAAGCTCTTCGAAGTTGCGTGACCAACGGAAAAGATCTTGCCATTCTGGCAACAAGTATTTAGTATCAGGTTTATTGATATTTAGTTTTCATATATTACTTTATATTTTTGAATTGAATGTGAACAAAGAAGTAATATAGTTTTCGGGTTTGTACACCCAAGTTCACAAGTATTTACTTGTGAACTGAATTTGTTATCTCGTGTTCTTATCAATTTATTCCGCTGCATATTTTATATTTTACTCTGGTCGATGTTGCTAATCAATGTTGTTTAACATTCACTAACAACATCGTGAATCTGAGAGTTATTCTTAAAACCATAGACCTTCAAATTTTACACGTATGTTTGTTGTTCGGGATGCTGGAAAATATGTTTGGAAAAATAAACTCTCCATCTCGTTCCAAGTTGTGATGGATCCTGTTGGAAAAAAATAAAGCCAATCTTTCGCCAAATACTTGAGGTAAAATAGGAAGGATCGAAGCTTGATCTATTCTTCCGTCACCCTATTAAGTTTCATACTTGAGCAAACTACATCTGCAAGACCATGAAATGACGGCAATAAATGATATAAGCTAGATCTAAATTCAATGGTACTATTAGGAACAAGAGAAGGGAATATTATGCAAAAGTCTTGTTGCGGAAGCTGTGAKTTCGCTAGCTACTTAAACATTTGCTCGGTTGAGTCTCCTGCCATTCTCTCTCTTTTGCTTCTGAATTTGCTAGGTTCTAACTCACCGTTGTTGTATTCAAGCTTGTCTGAAAATGGTAGATGAGTGAACGTGTCTTTTGCTTCTTTCACTATTACAAACTCGATTTCGTTTAGTGATCTATGGGTTGTTATGTAAATTTTTGTTCCCACTCAACCGAATGATCATACAACTGCATAATGAATAATAAAAAGAAGAAGAAGATTAAAGTGTAACAAAATTCAAGCTATTTTATTTTTCAAATAGTACTCTGAAGACCGTGACTTTTTTTTTTACTCTGAGCAAAAATAACATGCTCAAAATTAATGAAAAGAAAAAAAATAATTAAAAGAAAAATAAATAGACTCAATATTAATTATGTCCAAAAGTACGAGTAATTTTGCACCACTCCCCGTCAACGATGCCAAATTTTGGTGTGTTGTCAAAGCACACTAAATTAGACAACATTATTTTACCTCAACTATTTTGTAGAAATGGCAAATAAGAACCGATCCCACGGAGAGCGATAAAATTATTTGCACATAATTAACATAATAAATTAAATATATAATGGGAAGGGCTTGGTTGAAAAGATTTAATCTACTACTAATAATAATAATAGTTAAACTAAATCAAACATATAATTTAAAATATAATCAATCAAATTAAGAAAAAGTAATAAATTTAAATTTCAAGTTGAGAAGAATTCTAGTTTTTAGTTCCGTTTATCCACATTTCGATTCAATTGTAATTTAATGTAACACTAAACTCTCAACTAATACCTTGAATTCCTATTCTGAAGCCAATAACAAGCTCTATTTACACCTATCGTTTCTTAATTTTATTCAATTAAAACAAGCTCTTTAATCGAAACCTATTTGGATGAGTTATTTAAAACAAGTTCTTTAAATCTATAACTCTAAACGCATTAAAACTAAAATGATGGAATACAAAAGATATTAAGTTTATAAGCTTGACCTAAGAGATCTAGAATTTATGTTATCCAATTGACTAGGCTCAATCGTCGCTACTTGTGAAATTAAACTCGCAACAATTACGAATTACGAAATTCTAGCATAAATTATATAAAACCCTAATATAGTTGGTCAAAATAATATCAAGAAATCATATAATAAAAATAATTAAATTTATAACATAAAGATATTCAAGAGAGTCGACTAGAGAATACGTAACGGAATTAAAATCACAATCTCATCAAATAAGTTTCAGACGTCACCTTAAACCGAAATAAAGAAAACTAGCCAATCATATCTAGTTTCAACATATCAAAAGTTATAGTTTTACAATAAAACGAAAAGAAGAGAAGTAGAGAATTTTCAAATGTAGCGAAAAACTTCACGACGGCTGCTCCTTTCACACGTCATCGTTTGACGTTGTGTCTCCGTGTTCTCGCTCTCACGCTTCTTCCCTCAATATCAGTATTTGTCCCCTCTTATCTCCTTATATCTGCTGTGTAGAGCTGTTGTCGTACACAGCTATCTGTTTTAATGGATTTGGAGATGAGCTTGTTCAGCCTTCTGGGTCTAAATCTGGGTAATTTTGATTCTGAGCCCAGTGTCTGCGGTCACAAATCAAAATCGAGGCCCAATCTGGTTAAACCTTCACTCGCAGGCCCACACTCGTCCATATAAATTCCAAAATACTTCAGATCACTGAAATAAACATATATTTTAATATTAAAGTATCATACATCAAATGTGCCAATAAAAAGAAAAATTAAAGGCGCAAATAAATAAAATGTATATAAGTATCTGATTTTAAAACTAGAAAATATGTGAATTTTTTTACTTATTGGAAAATGTATTTAAGTAAATAAAGAAGTATTTATGTGAGATACCCTTATTTATGAATCCCTTAAAAGGAGAAAACCTAATTCTGTATATTTCGGTAGGGGAGATGGCAATCAGATCGATATTGATTAGAGAGGGTGTCGAGTAGAAATGTCCCATTTATTATGTTAGTTGAATGGTCCAGGGGGCTGAATAATGATCTTTGAAGCTAGTGAAAGTTGGATTGATTTTAGTTTATACCGTGAAAAAATTGAGGCCATATTTTATAGGATATAGGATTATAGTAAAGACCAAAATAACTTTGAAGCAGATATTGAGGAAGCCTAATGTATTAGGTTGTTTGGTAAAGTGGGTAATAGAGCTTAGCGAATACGATATTGTGTATGAAACAAAGACATCAATAAATGCTCATGTTTTGGTGGATTTTATACATGATATGATGCAAACATAGGAGCCTCTGGAAAACAAGTGGATTTCTCATGTGGATGGCTCAACAATGATTAGTGGGTTAGGAGTGGAGTTATTCTCACTACCCTAGAAGGAAATAATTTAGATTATGCTATCAAGTTAATTCAAAAGTATTGAATAATGTAGGGGGCATTGATTTAGGGGTTGAGAATGGATTAGGAGTTAGAAGTGCGACACCTATCTTTGTATTCTGATTCTAAGTTGGTTACATGTTAGTTTTGTGGTTCTTTTAAAGCAAGAGAACCCCGAAAGCATTTACCTCGAATAGAGAATATGTGGGCTGATCAGCTAGCTAAGATAGCATGAGCATTAGATGATTGCCAAACCTGGACAATCACATTGATGGAACAAGAGATGAGTAGTTTAGATAGCTCGAGCAGGAAGGTGATGGAGATTAAGGAAGTGTTTTGCATGTAATTGTGGTGTTTTTCTCGTATTTTTAATTAGAGTTTTATGGTGTTTTTAGTAGTTTTTAATCGAGTTTCGTTAGGTTATTCGTTTATTTTCTCCTTTTGTTGTTTTTCGTGTTTTTTGTTAATTTTATATTTAATTGGATTAAATGGTTTCAATTAACTGGATGTTTAGTGTAATTCTTGGGTTTTGATATTCAAAATTCTTATATAATAGGTGGCTTAATGATTTGAATTCAAGCTAAGGCATGAAGGCGAAACTCAAGCCAAGGCGTGCCTAAATCGGTGCCAAGAGCATGCTCCAAAATGGGCAAACATTCTAGAATGTCATCCTATTTTCGTGACCAACGATGCCCAAATCCACGCCTAAACTTGGCACAAGAAAGGGCACGATTTCCATGCCCAAACTCGCGCCCAGCAGCTGCTAGCACCATCGACACGGGGTACGTTGCCCACACAGGGTTACTAAGTGTTCGAGCCCAACCGACTGTGACCGCACACTCCTGCCGAGAGCATACGATACTGGGTACGTTGCCGACACAAGTGTCTGCGCCTAGCAGCACCCCTAGGCAGCAACATCATGCCCATTTCGGCGCCCAAACGGGCGCCAAGCCATGCCTACTCCAGCGCCGCCCTTTGACCATTTCCATGCCCAAATTCACGCACCCCCCTAGCCCAAGCTCGCCCAGACCCAGCCACTTCGAGCCATGCACGCCTATGACGAGCCAGCCAAGCCAAAAGGGCTAGCCAAGTGACTAGGGAGCCCATTTTGGGTCAAACTTGGTCAAACCCGGGAAATTAAGCCTTAAAAGCCCAAATTGACCCATTTAAATTCAATTAAACCTATTATAAATAGAGGACTACTCTCATTTTGTAAAAAACACCTCCTCCCAACCCAAGCTTGGGTTTGGGATTAAAATTTCTCTCTCTAGATTCTAGATTTAATTTTCAAGCTTTGTCTTGTGTTTGTAAGCTCAAGTATAATTCAAGTACTCCCTTGCCTTTAACTTTTATGCAATTTAATTCAAGCTTGTTACTCTTTTACTTAAATTCAAGTAAGATTTCTTTCAATTTCATGCTTTGTTCTTCAGTTTCATGCATGTTCTTCAATTTCTCCTTTTTTGCCTTAGCTCCTTGATTTCTTGTTAGATCTTGTGACTCGTCCATGGAATCTAGATGAGTGACAAGATCATAGATTGAGTACTTCATCCTCTTTATTTTGAGTATATTCATATGTTTCATGCTTGTTCTTCATTTTATGCTTTTTGCCTTAGCTATTAGAATTGTTACTTGATCTTTTGAATCGTCCACGGAATCTAGATGAGTGACACATCTAAATCATAGATCGAGTACTTGATCCTCTTTATTTTGAGTATTTTAATATGTTTCATGCTTGTTCTTCATTTTATGCTTTTTGCCTTAGCTATTAGGATTGTTGTTTGATCTTGTGAATCGTCCATGGAATCTAAGTGAGTGACATACCGAGATCATATATCGAGCCTCGGATCATCTTTATTTCAAGTCTTTCATATGCTTTATTTTGGTTTTTATTTTCATGCATAGTCTTAGGTTGAATCTTATATCTACGCTTCGTTGCTTGTTATTTTCCGTAAAGTTTTAAACTATGACCGTAATTTTCATTGCTCTTTCTATTCATACTTTCGATTTTTGTCAATTTGCTTTATTCAAGTTTTTATGTTCATACAAGCTTTGTTGTACCTTGAGCTTTCATGCTTGTACTTGGTGAAACATTGCTTGTTTTTGCTTATTTTCACTATTGCTTTGCATTTTCAATTAAGGGACGAGGCATCCGACCAACTTGCATTTAAAATTTCCTAAGGTAGTTAGTTAGTTTAATTACTTTATTTTCATTTCCCTTTTATTTCTTCAAGCGACAAACACTTTGATTCGTCAATTGAATCGAATCTCGATAATATCGAGCCACATGAACCTTTATTTTCAAAACCACTAAAATTTACACTTCAAAATGGCGCCGTTGCCGGGGATTGAACCCGGGTCACCCGCGTGACAGGCGGGATTACTCACCACTATACTACAACGACTGGCGAACTCCAATCCTATCTTTGTTGATAAAATTTGAGGAAATTTTATAGGTAGGAGCTTCTGAGGCTCAAAAGGTGGAGAGTTTTGTTTGTTAGATAGTAGTTTGTATAAATGAACTTACTTTGGTCCATATTTTAAATGTTTGGCCAAGGATGAAGAGTTATTAGTTTTTCAAGAGATACACAAATGGTGTTGTGGGAATCACACCAAGGTTAGAGGTATAAAGGGAAACAAGTTGCGAGCTGGTTTTTGGCCTCATACGTAAATAATGGCAGGAGATTTGGAAAAGCTTGCCAAGAATGTCATATACATGCTTCACTTATGCACATTCATGTAGAGGACATGGTTATTATGAGTTCTCTATGTCCATTTACCAAGTGGGGCAATGATATTAAGGGGCCATTAAGGATGACTGTTGGGCAGAAAAGAAATTTTATAGTAGCGATTGACTATTTTACTAAGTGGGTCGAAGCAGAGGCAGTGGTGTCAATTACAGAGCAAACGTTGATAACTTTTGTCTTTGACAATATTTCTTGTAGGTATGGGGATCCTCGAGTGCTTTATTAAGATAATAAAATTCATTTCAATGGAAGGAAGATGCAAGCTTGGTGCGAACATATGAAGATAAAACAAAGGATTGCCTCGGTGGCACACCCACAAGCGAATGGGCAGATTGAAGTTATTAATAGGATTTAATCCATCATACTAAGATGTGATTGGAGAGAGCTGGAGGTTTATGGGTAGATGAGTGGCCATTATCTCTATGGGCTTATCGCACCACACCCCGGTCTTATGGGCGAGTTGCCTTTTATTTGGTATATGGGATGGAGTTTTTTATCCCTGCTAAATTTACTAGTCGAGGAGGTGCATGAAGAATCTGAAGCTCGGGCTAAGAGGTATAAGCAAAAGATACTGGTCGCTTATAATCAGAAGGAGAAAAGAGACAATTTCAGGTGGGTGATCTAGTGTTGAGGTGAATAGATGCGATATATCATACTGGTAAGTTGGTTCCTAACTGGGAGAGCTCTTACAAAACACGACCTTTTATTTTACAATCTGGAAGAAGATGGAAATCTAGTACCGCTTTCTTAAAATGTATGCCATCTTAAGAAATATTATGTTTAGATAGGTATTTATATACCCTCGAATAGATAGTAGACGAGGGAGATGCCTTAAGTTGTTAATTTTTTTTCTTGTTTTACTAGATGTTTTGTTCTAACCTTGGTGATGAAAAGCTCAAGTAATATATCATTTGTCATTTTTTTTAAGAACGTTTTGTTCTATTTCGGCTAGTTTAGCACTCGTTTAATCCTTTGATTTCTACTTCTATGGTTGTCATGATGCTTTTTTATGTTGGCTTAATAGCAGTTTTTGGCTGGTTTATCACCCTTCAGGTCGAATTGCTAGCACTTTGGCTGGTCCGATGCTTTTGTTGTGCTGGATAGCTAATAGTTTTTTGGATGGTTCAACACTTTTTTATGTTAGAATTCTAGCACTTTGGTTGGTTTAAAATGGTTTCATTATGCTGGACTACTAGTAGTTTTCTAGCTGGTTCATGTCAGATTACTAGCACTTCTGCTGATTGCTAGAAATTTTTGGATTGCTCAACACTCCTTCAGGTCAGGTTGCTAACACTTTGGTTGATTCATTTCTTTCATTTTGTTGGATTGCTAGCATTTCTTGGCTAGTTCAGCACTCCCTCATATTGGATTGCTAGCACTTTGGCTGGCTCGACACTTTTGTTGTGCTGTATTGCTAGAAGTTTTTGACTAGTTCAGCACTCATTTAGTTCCAATTACTAGCACTTTGGATGCTCCAATGCTTTTATTATATTGGACTACTATAAATTTTTTGGTTGGTTCAACACTCTTTTAAGTCGGATTGCTAGCACTTTGGCTGGTCTAATGCTTTCGTTGTAGTGGATTGTTACAAATCCTTTGATGGTTTAGCACTCCTCTAAGTTAGATTGCTAGCACTTTGCCTGGACCATTGCTTTCATCGTGCTGGATTGCTAGTAGGTTTTGGTTGGTTCAGCACTCCTTTATTTCTTATTGCTAACACTTTTGATAGCCCGATGCTTTCGTTTAGCTGGATTACTAACTGTTTTTTGTTGGTTCATCACTTCTGCAGTTCATATTGCTAGCACTTTGACTAGTCTGATGTTTTTGTTTTGTTAGATTAGTAGTAGTGTTTAGGATTGTTCAACACTCTTTTAGGTCGGATTTCTAACACTGTGGCTAGTCAGATGCTTTCGTTATGCTAGATTGCTAGCTGTTTCCTCGCTGGTTTAATAATCCTTTAAGTCAGATTTCCAACACTATGGATGATTTGATGCTTTCATTCTGCTGGGTTGCTAGTAGTTTTTGGCTAGTTCAGCACTCCTTTGGGTCGGACTGCTAGCACTTTGGCTGATCCAATGATTTCTTTGTGCTGGATTACTAGCATTTTCTTGGCTAGTTCAACACTTCTTTAGTTCGGAATATGAGAACATTAGCTGGTTTAATGCTTTCATTGTGTTGGATTGCTAGTAGTTTTTCTGCTTGTCCAGTACTTCTTCAGGTCGGACTGCTAGCACTTTGGCTGGTCTGTTACTTTTGTTATGCTCGATTGCTAACAATTTTCCTTATTCGATGCTCTTATTAGGTTGAATGGCTAGCATCTTTCCTAACTCAATCCTTTTATGTTGAATGCGGAAGGGGGGGGGCATGGCGTGGACGACTTACGACTGTGACCCTTGTGGATCACTTTTGCTTATTCCACCATTTCACGGGCTGAAAAAGGTTACATGCATGTTTTGGATTATCTAATGTGCTATGGATTTTGAGCGAGTTATGGTTTGAGGATTTGATAGGTAATATGGAAAAGGAAATCAAATATTTAGTTTGATAGGTTATATGAAAAAGGACAATGACTTTTTGACATGCCAAGGCATTACAGGTACGGTTATCTTGGGTGTAGTTTGGTCTTATATCAAGTACATAATTTTTTGTTCTTGCATTGAGTGATTAGTTGGCATATGTTATAATTAGTATGTTATGGTCTTCACTTGATAGCTGGGATTACTATTTTATGGTGGAATGTATAGCTCTAACTTTTTCATGTGTTATTGGAAAGAGGAGATATGTGGTTTAGCAACTTAAGGGTTTTAATAATTATGATAATTTTTGTTTTGATATCATTGATGTGTTGCTGAAAATATTAAGATAAGTAATGTAATGCAAAATAGCAGGCGCATACAAAACTCATAAAGTAATAAACAACATTTAGCTAATTGAAATAAAATAAAAGTTGTGTAGTTTTTCTTCCTTTCTTTTTTTTTTTTTTTTTTTTTTTTTTTTTTTTTTTTTGTTTCAAATTGAATTGTTATAGCTAAGGCTCGAGAAGTTTGTATAGAGGATATGAAAGGGAAGCCCTAAGCAAGGTTTGAGGAAGATGGCACTAGGGACTTGAGAGGAACGTTGAACTCAAAGATTAAGTCGGCAGAATGAACTTCGTTGGTAATGCTGGTGCTCCACTAGGCCGTGGTTTCTGGTTGTTTAAGATTCCCTTTCCAACCCGTGAACTTGGGAGATTTTCTAGAGCCTTTTTAAAATCCAACTAGAAAGTGGAGCTGGTCACCTTAATTTGTTCATTAGTTATATCAAAGGCTAGCTTGGAACATTATTTTGCTCTAGGTCCGATCTTCACAATAAAGGTAGTGTAAGTATGGTAGGCAGCCAATAGTTTTGTGATAGGCTTCCATGAATCTTCGTCCCACATCACTTCTCATAAAGCTGTGCCAGCCAAGTTCCATCCCTTTACCGCGAGCTAGTAGTTCGCGTTTCTTCACATCATCTTATAGTTATGTTAGTTAAGTCTCTAAGGTCTTTTCTCTCATCTTAAGTTTTTCTAAATCAGTCTTGGTAGCCTGACACTCCTCTTGGATGGTTGTTAGCTAGAGTGCACTGTGTTTCATCTAGTTGACCTTCGGTGATGGAGAGCTTCCGAGTATGTATGTATGCTTTTCCCACTATGTTGCCTATAGACAGGAAGGTCAGGACAACCTGCGAGGTGTATACATTATTACTATCAGATATTTATTTAAGAAGGAAGCTTAAGTGAATAAAGTAGTAGATACCTAGACGAGGTGTTGTGACAGAATCGCCACTTTATGAGGGCCACTAAGTCCCTGCAGTGGGGTCGCATTAACTGGAAGCAGCAATTAGATCTCTGGGAAATAACAAAAAATGTTTGGGTCATTGCAGCTCAACAACCCGCATTCCTAATCGAGGGTCCTAAGCTCGATTTTAGTTTTTATTCGAGGCAAAACCTGAGGTTTTGAGTGACTTGGGTCGTGCTCCAATCTATTCAATAGGGTCCAGGGCAAATGATAGGAGATGCGACTTACTCAGGGCAGTTGTTTTCCCTTTTTTGCCATTGCGATCCCTTTTAAAGATACTTCTTTAGCGTCCTCAACGGAGCGACTTGATTTATTGGTTTGGAGTGGGGGTATCATCATCAGAGTTGGAATAGGCATCGCGCACAAGTTTATCTGCATAATGAAGTTATCAGGTAAGTGAATCTTCACTACTACAAAATCTGCATTCCACGGCGCCTCAAACACGGTGGGTCCAGAAAACCGTCGTTAAATATGTTTTTACGGCAATTTTCTAAAAAACCGACGTTAAATCCATAGTTTCACGGCGGTTCTCTTAAACCCGTTCTAGAAGCCTACATTCTACGGCGGTTTTCTTAAATTCGCCGTTTTAATTACTATGTAACGTCGGTTCTTAAGAAACTGTCGTAAATTATCAGGCATTCACGGCGGTTCCTTAAGAACCGACGTTAATTAGTTCACAGGTTTATTAGTTTGCTGGATTTAACGTCGGTTCTATTAGAACCGCCGTGAATTAGATGACATTTCACGGCGGTTACATTAGAACTGCCATAGAATAGTGGGCTGCCATGTCACCGATCCTCGTCTTGCTCAAGCAAAAATTTTCAACCGTTGATCCGTGTCTCATCCGACGATCTGCATCAAGTAAATTTTTTTTTTATTAACAAGCCACTTAATTAATTTAGCAGCAATTGGAACCAATTTTTTTACCACCGTCCTAAATCTTATCAATTTCTGAAAACTAAATTTCAGCCCAGCGATCCCCAATTTCAGAAATCCCAAAATCGCGTCTGAATTTAGCAGCAATTGGAACTCCACGCAATTTGGACAACAGCCCCATGGCAAAGCCGGGGATGACTCTGGAGGATTTCCTGGCTAAAGCGGGGATGGGGAACGAGGAGGATGTTAGGGTTCCGACTGCGGTGATGACGATGACTCCGGCGGCGATGGTGCCAGCAGTAAGCACTTTTGGGATGGAGACGGTGATGATGAATCCTGCTAGGTCCAGGGACGAATGATTAAAAATAGGGAATCTGCTGCTAGGTCCAGGGAACGAAAGCAGGTTTTCTTCGCTTTTTTATTTTTCCTCATTTTGTGTTTAATTTTCTCAATTATTGAATTATTTTTATTAGTTTAAGGTTAATTAAGCTAAAGTGTGTGTATTTTATTTATCTTCTCTTTCAAGGCTTACACCGTGGAGTTGGAGTCATTGGTTCTCAATAAGCTTTTCACCACGCAGGCTGAGTTGAACAAGAAGAGATACAAACAGGTATACATCTGCTCTAATATTACTACTTTTCTTAATTATTCGTCACTGCGTCTCGATTTGATATTAAAAAAAGAGTTGATCAATTCTTCACTTCTCTAATATGTTAATTTGTGGAGTGAAGTGAATCGGCTCATAGGATCTTTGGTTTGTTGCTTTGTAGTTCATTCGAATTGAGCTAATAAGTTTAGATATTTTTGCGGCATCTTATTAAGGATGTGGTTGGGAAACATTGTTACTAGACTTCATTTTAAGAATGGTATTTGAATACCACAAAGGTATAATGTGTCAGTATATTCCTTTGTCGTATTCCTACGTACAAAAGCTTTTTGATGTCAAGGTTCTTTATGCTAGGAAATTATTTAACTAAGGTAGTGAAGTATACCAACAGTTTTTATCCCCTCTAATAACGATAAGATAGTAAAAGGAGCTGATCAAAGGACAAATATCATTCTCATATAAAAAAAAGTAGAAAAGAATGTAACCAACCAAGGGCTGTCATATGTAATATATTGAAGTGTGCATGGTTTGAATAACAAAATTAATACACATTAAATATATTAAGATCTTCCTCATACTTCACAAGTTAATAAACAGATTATCAAGATGATCAGTTATGAGTAGGCCTCCAACAAGAGAATCCTTGAATAACACGGCCTTTCCATCCAAGTAGAATCCACTTCCCGTCTTCATCCCCTGAAAAAAATCTTAAGATAACATGTCTTCATAATCACACATTTTATGATCTCTTGATCAAGCAAAAGTTGTCTAAAGCCAGCTCTCACAGTCCTCATTTGCCAATGCTTGTAGGTCTCTGGCCTCTCAATCCTCTCCGTTCCATCACACGCTATGATGTTCATGGCCTCTTTTCCGAAGAGAACTGCTGCTCAAAAAGTAGTATGTCCTTGTCATCCTGAGGTACCGTGGCCTCAAACATATCAAACATGGTAGAGAAGTGATATAAAACTTAGCTCTGAAAAATCATTGTTTGTGCTCTTTAAATTATTATTACGTTTACTTGCAGCAAGTTAGCAGCTACATAACATGAAATCAGATGAATATGATGATGTTGAGATATTTGTATTTATTATGTATAAAGATGGTTTTTCTCTTTCGACTTTACCTGTTTCTATTTTGTGACATTGCTATAATTGTTACTTAGTGCCATTTTTTTTTTATTAATCCAATTTTGAAGCTTACCCTTGATTTTGCTCAGTAGCAACTCAGACCTCAATCCACCAATGTTGTTACTTGTTATTTAAAATGTGATATGCTTAATACAAATATTAGGAATTGCACAAGTACTCATGTATTTATAACAAATATAAATCAATGATTTTATATTTTTATATATCTCTTTTTGCTAACAGGGAGCCTTAAGATTGTCAAGGACCAAGTATCAACTTCTCAGGTACTCTATGTGTGTGAACATAAAAAATATAATAAAATATACTAATTTTTAATAAAAATAATAATATATATTAATATTTGATATTAGCCATTCTATTTTGTGAAAAATCATTTTAGCGGTGACAGTCCTACATCTTCAGTTACTTGACCCCTCAAAAAAAATACTGATAATATATTTTATGCTAATTACAGATACTACAATGGTAATATGAATAAGAAATAAACTACTATTAATGATGTTTAATGCATTTTCATAAAATAACATTTATTAATTATTGAGTCAGTATCTATCATGTATGGGTTTTTCTAAATAATAATTTGAATAGAGTTAGGTTAGAATAAAATTAACATGGCTAATTCAAGTATTTTTTTATGCATTCTTGTTCTCCGTGTTCGAATTAAAGGAAGTGAAAATGGCAGGCACGTTTCAGAATAATTTTCAGAATTAGCTAAATGCTTATGGGCTGGTTCGTGAAATTCGAAAGTTTTTAGTTAACTCATTCCGACTAATATGGGGAAAAAATTGTTTTTTTGGTCCATTATGTTGTCCACTTTTCAATTTAGGACTAAGATATTGTCCACTATCAAAACACATACACGAAGTTGGCAAAATCATCAAAAAAGATACAAAATTATCCCGATCGAACTTTTTTGCTGACGTGGCGTGATTCAATAATTTCTTACCATTTTTTTTTATTTTTAAATTAATTGAACAAAAAAACCAGACAAATAAATCAATCTTGGTTCATTATATTGGCCACATTCCAAAAAACGTACGTGACATTGACCATCATCAAACCACATCTGCTAAGTTGGTCAATTCATAAAAAATTGTCCAAAAATATTTTTTATATTTTTGAAATAAAATATATATATATATATTTAATATATATTAGATATGTAAATTAATTTATAAATTCTATTTATAAATAATTATATTATATTTATAATTTTAGATTATATTTATGAATAATGATATTATAAATACATAATATTATAATAAATATTATATATATACATATATATATATTAAATATAATTATTCATAAATAATTATAAATACATATTATTCAGAAAATATATTATTAATTATAAACAAATAATATTATAATAAACATTATATATATATATTTTTATATATATATATATATATATATATATATATATATTATAAATATAATCAATCATAAATAAATATAAATACATATTATTCAAGAAATATAATATTGATTTAATATGTAAATTAGTTTATAAATTATATTTATAAATAATTATATTATATTTATAAATGTAGATTTTATTTATGAGTAATGATCTTATAAATACATAATATTATAATAAATATTATATATTAATTATTTATGTATAATTATATTATTAATAATATATATATATATTATATATATATATATATAATATTATTATAATATTATGTATTTATAATTAATAATATATTTTTGAATAATATGTATTTATAATTATTTATGAATAATATATATATATATATATATATATATATATATTATATATATATATATAT
>BMAC01000426.1:983156-1020789 GCA_014905375.1 Phtheirospermum japonicum | reverse complement strand
CGTTAAAATCCCACTTTTTTTACGGCAGTTTTTAAAAACCGCCGTAAAATTTAACGGCGGTCGATATAACGGTGGTTCAAAAACCGCTGTTAAAAGTTAAAAATAACCGCCGTTATTTCACTGTTTTGCAGTAGTGATAAACCTTACAATTAATTAAATTCTTTTCAGGGCGGTCCTTATTTAGGAGATTGCTTAAAAACCTTCTTCATCGACAAAAACCGGCCCTCTGTCTCCTCCTTTCTTCCCCATTTCTGGCAAAACTAATCACCTAATTAATTAATTAATTAATATTATTCTCAATAAAACAAAACACTTAAAAAAAATAAAAATCACAAAGCATGTAAACAAAAAACTCTCGAGATCATCACTTAAATGAAAAGATCTTTAAATTCGTGAAAATGCAACAAAATCGAACAATCATCAACTCCAGTATTCCAAGAAAATAAACTGATTGGGAAATTATATTCAATTAATAGGAAAAACTTAATCGAAAAGGCGTAGAACAAGAAACGCAGAAAAAAGTTTTCTCAATGTTTGACCCTGTAGAATCGTAATTTAACCCTGTAGCTCCAATTCGTTTCGCAAAGAGCAAAGATTATAATGTATGTAGCAGCCCAAGTCTTAGTTAATGCAACAGTTGTTCTTGAATGTTGTATTGAGCATATCACCAGTAAATCTGAATAATTACCTACAAATATAACAAGTAACAAGTATTTTTTGTGAGAAAGAGGCAAACATGTATAGATATAAGTCTACATGAGAAAGTTAAATTATTCAAATTAAAAATGAAAGGAAACATTAATTTTACTAATTCGAAAATGAAGCATTTTTTGTTTTCTTTTCCCCCAAACTATTTTGATTTTCACAGTTTATCATACGAACTTTTTTTTGGGACAAACCACCATCTTATGCGTTTTTTGCAACTTACACCCTAAAATCAGAATTTTGGTGGTTTTGAATACCAAATCCGGTTTGTTAAGGGTTTTTTTTTGGTAACTTCACTCCTTATTTCTAACCCCCCTTTCTCCGCCCTAATCTACTATTTCTACAATGATAACGACATGGCGGTTCTTTAAACCGCGAAATGTCGTTGCTGATCTTCTTCGCCATGGAGGGGAGGTCCGTCGTGCTGATAACTGTGAAAATCGAAATAGTTTGGGGGCAAAATTTTTTTTTCCCTTTCTTTTATTTCGCCCCCTCACTACAAAACAAGATTCCAAAGTCAAAATACTTTATGGAAACAAATCACGTGATATAAAAGTTCATTATACAGCCATAGTCGTCGCATCTCGAAAACATAATAAGAAATAATATGTCCCCATATTAGAGAAAATTATTTTTTTGGTCCATTATATTTGTCCACTTTTCAATTTAGGACCAAGATATTGTCCACTATCAAAACACATACACGAAGTTGACAAAATCATCAAAAAAGGTACAAAATTATCCCGATCGAACTTTTTTGCTGACGTGGCGTGATTCAATAATTTCTTATCATTTTTTTTTATTTTAAATATTAATTGAACAAAAAAACCTGAGAAAGAAATCAATTTTGGTACATTATGTTGGCCACATTCCAAAAAACGTACGTGACATTGACCATCATCAAACCACATCTGCTAAGTTGGTCAATTCATAAAAAATGGTCCAAAAATATTTTTTATATTTTTAAATAAAAATCATATATATTTGCGGTTTTGGAACCGCCATAGAATGCAGCGTTTTTACGGCGATTTTTATAAATACCTTCTAGAAAGTCTGTTTTCCAGAACGAATATTTTACGTCGGTTTTTGAAAACTACGTTCTAGAAAGTAGTAAAAAAAATTTTAAAAAAAGAAATGAAAGCAGGTGCACCAAAATTGCCAATAATGAATATTTTGAATATATTGAGACTGAGAGTGACGAGATGCCACTCGTGACGACGTCGTCTGGTGAGGTACAGAGGAAGAGGGAATTAATGGAGAAACCACCCCATGATGACGTATGCCCTATTTGCTTCGGGGATTTTGATGTTCCGTGTCGGGCGCCTTGTGGTTACTGTTACTGCGGTGAGTTTTTTCTTAGCTGGTTTATTTGGATAATTCTTTGCGGTTCAGGATTTCGCGTGCTTATACATTTACCTCTTGGTCGGCGTGAACCGTTTAAAAAAATAAATAAATATGTGCATGTATAATCTGAGAGCATCTTGTAATGAACATGTATCTGTGAGTAGTAATATCCTCTGAAGTTTTTGAACAACCCTTTTTTTTTTAAATCAAATATTTTCTAGAAGAAACTAGTGTAGAATTCTCGTTAGATACTTCAAGTATATGGGCGAGCTACTGATGACTTTCGACTTGGAAACTATTTAATTTGGTATCGAAATGCGAGCTGTACTTTAACTCTTTTGAGTTTTTTGAAAAGTACAATAAGTATCTTCAGGTGGCCCTTTAAATGAAGTGTTAAAATTTGCGTGAGTATATACAAAACGTGGAAGTCCGAGAGTGGTCCTGTCTAGTTGTGGAAGAAGGTTTAACGTAGTTGACCTCCCTTGCTATTCAAAATGACATCGCCCCTCTCGCCAACCATCAAGTTCAGGAGGTCGGCTAGTCTGTGAACTCCTATCGACGGTTATTATGTCTGATTTTAGTGGCCTCGTTCAGATTCGAACCATGGTGATTACAATAGTATATTTTGTTGTTGTTGAATTTCTAAAGTGTATTTTAAAAACAAATCTGAATTGTAGTTTTTTAAATGGAAGTCTATTTGTTGGTTAAATTTGAATGCATAATTTCGAATGAATCACATTTGTAGAAACCCATTTTGATGAAATGCGTATTTTGTGAATCTTAAATTCTTATACTTTCAAATCTACTCGATGGTCGACGGTGAAGGCATTCTGCCAAATACTTGCCAATACCTATAAGCACTTTTTGGAAAGGCATATATCAAATAACTACAATTTCACATTTTTATGTTATTTATAGCAGGTGGATAAAATCTATTTTTAATTAAAGAAAAGAACCCTACTACAAGTCTGCAGCTGTTTTTATTTTGTAGTTACCAATTAGTAGGTGAATTAGTGAAATGATTGTCTGGACGTGTTACCTTGACTTGACTCTTAATCAATGATGTTTTGCTATTATTTTGTCTCATTTCTTGTATTAACTGGAAATAAGGGCCCTTTTACATACGGGAACTATTATGACAATTATGCTTTGTTACAGATGCTGTAAGCACAAATTCTCATTTGAAGGCTGTGTTTGAAAACCCTAGCATGCTTACCATAAATAATACAGCCTTTTCCAGCCATAGTAAATTGCCTCTCTGCGGTGGAAATGTAATCTCCTTCAAAAGCAGGCGCAAATCTTTATTTGTCTCATGTGCTAAGACTTCTGACACTACTTTGACAGCCAAATCTAACGGTGAGTTATTTTACATTTTTACAATATTGATAATGAAGAACGGGAAAAAAAAGGCCTTCAGTGCTAGTTTTTTTGTTATCATTACGTAACCACTATAATTTAACTGTTAGATCTTTATTTTTTGTTCAGGTGATCCTAATGGGGATGTATTAGTAGAAAGTTAACCTGGAATATAAGAGAAGAAAGCTCCTAATTTATTTTATGTTCAGTGCTAGTTTTCCTAATTTATTTCATTTCAGAAAAGCTCCTTAAGGCTCTGCTGAAAGGCGAAGCTCGAAAGCAACTTCCTGAGGTTATGGCACACCAAATGCACGTTGATAACAACGTAGAGCTAATCGGGAAACTTCTTTTCGGATAGTTGCTATAAAGCATCTTTTTCGTTGCTTTAAGAGGGGATATCTATTTCTTACATTTATACATTTATTGAATATTTTCTTCAATGGTTGTGTATATATAGATGATTGCATATTGATATATCTGTCAATTCTTGTAAAATTTCATTGAATCAATATGAAATATATTTGGTGCACCTGCTTTCATTTTATTTCTTTTATTAATTTTTTTTACTACTTTCTAGAAGGTATTTTTCAATATCCGTTCTGGAAAACATACTTTCTAGAAGGTATTTTCAAAGAACCGCCGTAGAATCCACCGTCGTTGTTTTTTACGGCGGTTCTTAAACCACCATAAAAATGCATCACTTTCTACGGCGGTTCAAGAAAAAACGCCGTAAAAAGCATCACTTTCTACGGCGGTTCAAGAACAACCGTCGTAAACAACTACGGCGGTGGATTTAACGATGGTTCCAAAACCGCCGTAAAAAGCCTCCAGAATCGCCGTAAAAAACTTGTTCTGCAGTAGTGCTTGTGCTAAAAAAAATAAAGGAGCAAGTAAATTTTTTTTTTGTTCAAGTTAAGTGTATATGTATGAGGGTGCTTACAAAATTAAGCATGGAGAAAAAGGGTTAGTTACTCAAACCGACATGAGAGAGCACGCCCACTCCTTTATATGTGCTTCGTACCTAGATCGGTTGGGGTAGGTGTCAGTGAATTTTTTTTGTAAATGGGCAGGGTTTTGTGTTAGGTAGTAGGTAAAGGCCAGGGTTCGGAGTATTTTGATGAAGAATAATTCAGCTTTCAAGTTTGATACTTTGGAAGACAGGTTCCTGAGAAAGTGAGCTTTGTTTCGAGCAAATAGGTTAAAGGATTTCTTTTGAGGCTTTAAAATATAGCAGAAACAGAAAAAATCTACTTGGGATTTCACCTTGTAGTAGTTGCATAGTATGAAGTACCCCACCATGAGACGAATGAAGTTGGGGGGTGAGTTGAAGTAAGGGAACATTATATTTCTGGGACAGCTCGGTAAAAAATTAGTGCACAGGGAATGTAAGACCGACCTCAAGGTAAACTTCAAACACGATGATGTGCCTAGGGAGTGGTTGATCAACTTGGTTGTTTGAAGCACTAGGAATGATTAGTTCCATGTAGTTCAAAAATGTAGGTTTTTAATTAACTAAGAGCTCAGGGTTGGGGAGTAGCCAAGGGTTGTCAAAACTTTTTTTAGTAGATCGAAGAATGGTTAAAGAAGTAAGTGATCTACCTAGGGAACGAGGGTGACATGATTGATAGTTCAGAATACGAGCTCGAATGAGGCAAAAGAGGAAGGTATTTGCTGAGAGATGGTATTTAAAGGAACAACTAAAATAACTTGTTAGTAGAGATGTGTTGATGACTAAAAAGCTACTCTATAAGAGTCTCGGCAAGTGCACCGGTCGTTTATAGTGTATAGCTCTAGAGCACTGGATATCGTTCCCATGAGGATTGTAATTATTAGTACTAAACATCTTTTTATTATTTAATTTAACGAATGAAAAGTTGTTTTAATAATCTATTTAACTAAAAAAATATTAATAAACTAAACAAGTGATTAAACAAGCGAAAAGCTAGAAGTTGTTATTGAAGAATGAATATGTGAGAAGAATGTATTTGAATGTAAAATCCCCTAAATTCACCTTGTGATGGTATCCAAATAAATCATCATAATTCCTTAAGTACTACTAAACCCACATATTATTTCACGCTTTCAAAGACCGTAGAAATTCTCTATTTTAATTAAAACCTCAAGTTTCGAGTGAATTAATCCTAACTTCGAGTTGATTAACTAGAATATCTTCCTAATTAAAACCCCCAAGAATTCAATGCGAGCAATTGAACTTCCCTATTAGGTTTCACCCTAATCCAGAGGATTTATGTCGTCCTATATCTAGGATTGCATGCAATTCCTTCTACTTGTGCGTGTTCTTACTCTACTTCGCTTCGTTTGATTAAAAGTAAAGAACAAATTATTGAGTTGAAAAAATTGATAAAAATCACAAGCAAATCGAATGAAAAACATAAAATAATATAAATCAACAAATACCCAAACACAAATTTAAGGTTCATCTCAATTCAAACACATAAGAAGTTTAGTTCATGCTTGAATTGAGATGAAAAGAATTGTAAAAAGATAAATCCAAGAAACGAGAAATAATTTTTACAACTTTTAGTTGTCAAACCAAAGATAAAATTACATCCCTAGCTAGTCTCGAAGTATTTATGAGGTTTTCTTCAAGATCTCTTCTCGTACTTTTCTTGTTTGTTGTTGCAATCTTCTAGCCTCCGAAATTGTGTTAAAAAATATCCTAAGGCTCTTATTTATATTTCCCCAAGTGTTTTTCCTAATAGCACTTCGAAAAATAAAGAAAACGGGGCCCAAAACTATAAAATCGCACTATTCGGTCAGAAACATGGCTAGTAGGACGAAAGCATGGCCAGAATTTCAAAAACATGTACTGGCAATGTTTTCCAAAATTTTCCATCCGGTAAAAACACGGTCGAGTTTAAAAACACGGCCAAGCTATATTTTCACCTGGACTCTTCTTTTTCTAATTATCCTTTGCGATATGAAACATGGCCGTGTTTTAAAACACGCCCAAGACATGTTTTGTTTGGTTTCTTGATATTTTAACTCCGTTTACGCCTTTTTACTTCCCGTTTTGTCCCCTTTACTTGTTCTCTTGTATACACGACTATCATTGCCCTCAGAATTCACCCAAATTCGATCCTCTTCAACGCTCCTACACAAATACAATCTAAAAGTAAAAAGAATGAGAAACACCATAATTACTACAAAAATACACACAAATAAATTTATATTAAACATATAAAAACTAGGGAAAATAAAATTTGTTGTCCTTTAAATTGGCCTAATTTGACATTTAGTTTCATCCGTTTTCTTTTAAAATTGTTGCAATTTCATCCGATTATCGCCGATAAAACTGAATTGCACCGAGTTTTGCTGATTAGGCGCCGGCTTATGCTGAGTTATCTTTTATCTTGGGGGAAATCCGACCAAGTGGAAATGAATTAAAAGAAAATTATTTTTATTTTACATGTAGGCATAAACCAGGATAGGGGAAAAATTATTATTATTATTATTATTATTATTATTATTATTATTATTATTATTATTATTATTATTATTATTTATTATTATTTATTTTAAAAAAATGAACCAAAGAGAATAACCCTCCTTTCTCTCTCAAGTTCCCCAACCCAACCAAATTATGCGATTTTCAGACCTCAACAAATCATCACAGCCATCGATCTCTCCTCCTCTTTTACCCCATCGTCACCGCGACTACGACGGTCGTATCCACCACACCCCTGCTGACTCCGTCACCATCGCCCCCTCCCCGTTTCATTCTATGAGAATGCTCCTCTTCCCCCCGTAGTCTTTGTCTCTGTCAACCTCCACGTGGCTTCAATTTCCCAATTTCTTTGCCTCGATCCCCATCGCCAAGAGTGCCTTCGATCTAGCCACGCTCGCCTTTATCGCCGACCTCCTCCTCTCCCTCTCCTCCATCTTCTACCTCTGACTGAAATCGCACCGATTGTAGCACCTCGAGCATCTTCTCAAAATTTTCAAATATTACAAATCAACCAGGGTTTCTCTACAAATCAACCAAGTTCCTCCTCTTTTTATGCCTACATAGCAAATAAATTTTTTTGGCATTTAATTCATTTCCACGTGGCCGAATATCCCCCAAATTAAAGATAAGTCAGCATCAGTCATTGTCTAATCAGCAAATTAGGGTGCAATTCAGTTTTTTCGGCAATAATCGGACAAAATTGTAAATACTTTAAAAGAAAACGGATGAAATTGAAAACAAGTAAAAAAAAAGGATTAAATGTCAAACTAGACAAACTTAAAGGACGAAATATTTCATTTTCCCTAAAAACTACTAAAAATATGCGTGAAATGATGATTATCATGTGTACCTCTCTCTAATTCATTCTAGGCTACATCACATGTTTGTTTGTCTATCAGTCTCATCCTATAACTAATATGTTTTTATACCTACGAATTAGTGGTACTTCTAGAGAATAGGGTTCTGAGCTCAAGGAGTTCTCTATGCTGGGGCACCCGTAGGATTTTTGGGAATCGCTATTAGAAAGGATTAACAGAAATAGAGACCAAACAAAATAAAAATACTAAAGTAAATTAAGCTATCGACAATGATAGTTAAATAATAGTATTAACATATCAAAGAATCAATTTGGGGTTTATGAAACTAAATCCAGCACTTCAAGTGAAAAATACAGAGTTTGAAGGAAAACTTACCCATTTTTTGAAGAGGTTGTCGGCATGTAGAGGGCACTGATGTGATAGCGAATCAAATCTTGGAGGGTGTTAATGGAGGAAGAAGTAAAACATTGCAGGGTGAAAAGGGTGTATATGGCTCACGATTGTCTAAATATAATATTATTTTTCAACATGGGTTTTTACTTCTTAGGCCCACCAAATTAGCTGCTGAAATGCTTTTGTGAAAGGGAAGAGGACATCTGTCCCTATAAAATATAATGTTGATACACTTTAAGATTACAAAAGATTGTTTGTCTTGGTGGTTGTAATGAAGTTAAAGTTAATATTGTTCACGGCGCGTGGGTGATCTTCAGAGCCTCCCAATATATGTCTTCTCTCTTCTATATACTTGATATCATACCTCAATCAATTAAAATATGGGATCAGTCTCTTCTTTAAAACATAATGTTGATACACTTTAAGATTACAAAAGATTGTTTGTCTCTGTGGCTGTAATGAAGTTAATATTGTTTACGGCGCGTGGGTGATCTTCGGAGCCTCCCAATATATGTATTCTCTCTTCTATATACTTGATTTTATACCTCATTTAATTAAAATAGAGGGACTGGTTGATATAACATCTTGTTCAGGTTTTATATGTGGTCCAGCTGGTGGTGAATCGGATTAGAATGAACGGGTTGGTTCAATTTTGTAAATTTATAGGTCTATGGTTTTGAAAATAAGTTTCAATAGATGATGTTGTTTTCAATGTTAACCAACACTGAAATCAACATCAACCCAGAGTTTAACTAAAATATGCGGCGAAATTTTAAACTCAAGAACACAACAATTTAAGTTCAGTTCACAAGTAAAAATACTTGTGAACTTGGGTGTACAAATCCGAAAACTATATTACTTTCTTTGTTCATGATCAATACAAAAGGATAAGAAGTAATATATGAAAACTAATGTATCAAACATATGATACTAAATACTTGTCGCCTAGATGAAAGATCTCCTTTGTTGGTCACACAACTTCGAAGACCTTCTTGGTTTCGGAAAGTGGCTTCAACTAGTTATCTTGCTTGTGTTTTCCCTTGCTGTTTCGAGACCTCACAAACAACAACGCTCCTTCCTGTTGACCTCCTCCTTCAGTTTCGTGTGTCTCTAAGTGTATGCAAGTCTTTGTCTTCTCTTGTCTTAAATAGACAATCCTAAAATTCTAAACTTGGTAAACAAGTAAAATAAATCTTAAACATAATTTAGAAAACTAAATAAAGTGCTAAATACAATCTAGGGAAAAAAATCTAGAGTCCTAATTTATTTTGTGCCCAATAAAGGTAAACAACTAAAATAGAAATTATTGCCAAGAATAATTTCCCAACAATCTCCCCCTTTTGCTTTTTTGGACAAAATACTACGACGCAAAACAATGTTAAAACTAAAACACTAAGACTCCCCCTGAATTGGAGAACTCCCCCTAAATAAAATAACAATTGTTTATCAAAACACCAACCCAACATCAAAAAAAACATGAAAAAAAACATTGTTTATTCAACCACCAAACAAAAATAGAAAACGAAGAAATTATTGACTTCGCACCCTCTTCGAACGACGAGGGGATGTCGAAGTTCCTTCACCCCGATCCTTTCTCTTCCTCAACAGCTTATTCATTTTCTTCAATGCCTTATTCCGGGAACGGATCTTCCTCCTCCTCGATTCACGAGCAAGGCTTTCAATGCCTCAGCAGCAGCAGCATCATCACTTGCCTCATTCTTATCAGCAGCGTCGCCATCACTATCTCCCCCTTTTTGGCCTGAAAGCAAAAGGGCCTCCAAGAAGTATCCCCGAAATGCCTGCAACTGGGTAACCTAGTTTTCAATAAAAGAAATATGCGCGCGAACAACCTGAGCAGAAATGTTAACCATGTTTGTACCGGTGTTGGGAACACCAGAACCGAAACCACTAGCGACACCATCACGAAAGGGTGCCTGCCAAGGGAGATCAATGACCCTTGCACCAGAAATATGTTGGCCCCGTAAAGTGAACCATTCAGCTTCACCAGTAAGTACATCAGCAGAAGTAAGAGTCAAACCTCAATTTTCAAGTAAGCTAAAGATCAGGGAAGGAAAGCACAAAGAGGACGCAGACTTGGTTATGGCAAACTTAGTAATTGTGTCGAACACATGCTGCCTAAAGCTAAACTTGATTCCCTGCCCAAGCTTGTACAAGAATTGGGCCTGAGGCCGCGTGACACACGTAGTGTTCTTGGAGGAAACCCAGCCACTTTGTGTAGAACAGAGTAGAGAGAGGAGAGACGCGTGCTTGGCAACTACTCACGCCACGTATTCACCAGACCACTAGACAGAAACGAGATGACCTCATTCATGTCATCCACGTTAGAGTCACCATGATATACTTCAGTCCCAAAAATCTCATCAATCAAATCAGGAGTAAAACAATAAACATTTCCACGCACAAAAACCTTACCATAAGTAACCGAATGGAGATCAGCAATGGAAGGCACCAAATTCGCATAAAACTCCTGTTGGGTTGTGGAGCTTGAAGTACTATACATCAAAACCCTCGTCCACGGAGATCCAACTAGGGTTTAGGGAGTTCGCATAAAATTATAACTAGGGTTTTCTTGTTATAAATAGTCTGGATGTGTAATTGTAAACCCATCTCAAAATTATTATAGTACAAGCTCCTAGCTTGGCAGCACCCCCAGACGTAGTCAGAGTCTCTCTCTGACAAACTGGATAAACAATTTCTTGTGTCGTTTTATTGTTCTTTTTTTCATCATATTACTTCTAATCCTAACAACTGGTATCAAGAGAGAGGTTCGGTGAGAATATGATGGGTGACGGAAAACTGCCAAAAGGCGATGAGCGTGGTGCGCTTGTCGCTGTCCACAAACGTCGCTCTCCACACAACTAAGGCGAAAACTACGAAAGAGATGTTAGAGACGTTATCAGAGATGTACGAGAATCCATCTGCAGCGAACAAGGTTCATCTAATGCGACGTCTTTTCAACCTAAAGATGTTAGAGGGTACTGCGGTTACCGACCATCTCAACGAGTTCAACATGATACAAGCCAAATTGAGCTCGGTTGATATTGATTTTGATGATGAGGTCCAAGCCCTAATTTTACTGTCTTCTTTACCAGAAAGCTATAGCGGAATGGTACCGCTGTTAGTGCTTCAGCAGGGAAGTAGAAGATGAAGTTTGACGAAGTTAGAGATCTGATTATTAGTAAAGAAATTCGCAGAAGAGATTCGGGCATAACTTCAGGTTCAGCTTTGAATACAGAGAATAGGGGGCGATCACAATCAAAGGGTAAATTTAATCGAGGTAGATCAAAATCAAGGGGTAGAAGCAAGCCAAGAAAGGATAAGAGTGAGATCAAGTGTTGGAATTGTGATGAGTTAGGTCACTACCAAAACCAGTGCAAAGCAACATTGAAGAAGAAGGACAACAAATTAGCTAACACAACAATAGAAGATATTGCAGACGCACTTATTTTGAGTGTGAGTAGTCCATTAGAATCGTGGGTTTTGGATTCAAGTGCATCTTTTCATTCTTGCAGTAGTGCTGAGGTCATGGAACAATATACGTCTGGCAATTTAGGGGAGGTTTACCTTGCTGATGATGAGCCGCTAAAATTTTTGGGAAAGGGAGATGTTCAGATTAATACTCCAAATGGATTCGTATTGCAGCTACGCAATGTGAGACACATTCCTGGTTTGAGGAGAAATCTACTTTCAGTAGGGCAACTAGATGACGAAGGTTATGTGGTGACTTTTGGCTGTAGTAACTGGAAGATAACCAAAGGAGCCATGGTGATGGCTCGAGGAAAGAAGGAGGGTACGTTGTATATGACAACTAGTACCAAAGATTGCATTGCTATTGTAGGAAAAAATATTGATGCGGATTTATGGCATTGTCGACTTGGCCACATGAGTGAGAAGGGGATGAAAGAACTGTGTTCGAAGGGTAAGCTACCAGGACTCAAGACAATTGATGTTGGTTTATGTGAGGATTGTGTCTTCGGTAAACAGAAAAGAGTGAGTTTTTCGAAGGGTGGCAGAACCTTAAAGAAACAGAAGTTGGAGTTGGTACATAGTGACTTATGGGGACCAGCGCTAGTAACATCTCTTGGTGGTGCGTCATACTACATGACTTTCATTGATGATTCTACAAGAAAGGTATGGGTTTACTTTCTGAAAAATAAATTTGATGCATTTGATACTTTTAGAAAGTGGAAAGCCCTTGTAGAAAATTAAACAGGTTTGAAAGTAAAGTGCTTAAGATCTGGCAATGGCGGAGAGTACGATCTTAGAGAATTCAAAGAGTATTGTGTTACTAATGGAATTCGCATGGAAAAGACCCTGAGAAAAACCTCTCAGCATAACGGAGTGGCAGAGTGAATGAACAGAACTCTGAATGAGCGTGCTAGATGTATGCGGTTGAAGTCAGGTTTACCAAAGATGTTTTGGGCAGATGCATTTAACAGAGCTGCATTCCTGGTTAATAGAGGACCATCAGCTCCTTTGGAGAATGGCATACCGGAGGAGGCTTGGAGTGGTAAGGAGGTAAACTTAACTTATTTGCGAATATTTGGTTGTGTTGCTTATGTTCATATAGATGCTGCAGCAAGAAGTAAGTTGGATGCTAAATCTATTAAATGTACATTTATTGGATATGGCGGTGATGAATTCAGTTACAGAGTTAGGGATGAACAGAATCGAAAAATAATTCACAGTCGAGATGTCATATTTAATGAACAGGTTTTGTACAAGGATAGGATGGGTGCACCAGATGCTGAAAGTGCAGGTACTCAGGTTGTAGAGTTAGATATTTCTAACTCAGGTGGGAGCAAAGCAGTTCAGAATGACCAGGAGGTTATTGAGGCTGAGCTGAGAACACCACCAGTTCCGTTGAGATGGTCTACAAGAGTGCGAGGATCACCAGATAAGTTCACACCATCAAATTACTACTTGTTGCTGACTGATGGTGGTGAAACTCAAAGTTAAGCAGAGGCTGAACATGGTAAGACCAGAAGAAAATGGAGGCTTGCCATGGATGAAGAGATGGACTCCTTGATGTCCAATGACACTTGGGATCTTGTTGAGCTCCCACAAGGAAAGAAGGCGCTGCATAATAATTGGGTCTACAGAATTAAAGACGAGGCTGATGGGTGCAAGCGTTACAAGGCAAGGCTGGTTGTGAAGGGATTTCAGCAGAAATAGGGTATTGATTATACAGATTTTTTTACTCCTATTGTAAAACTAACCACTATTCGAATGGTTTTGAGTATGGTTGCTGCAAAGAACTTACTGTTTTTACTCCTATTGTAAAACTAACCACTATTCGAATGGTTTTGAGTATGGTTGCTGCAAAGAACTTACTATTAGAGCAGATGGATGTAAAAACAACTTTTCTCCATGGTGATTTGGAGGAAGACATATATATGAACCAACCAGACGGATACTTGTCGAGAGGTAATGGCGATTTAGTGTGTAAACTGAAAAAGAGCTTGTATGGGTTTGAAACAGGCTCCGAGACAGTGGTACAAGAAGTTTGATAAGTTCATGCTTGATATTGACTTCGTCAGATGCAATGTTGACCATTGTTGCTACTTCAAGAGGTTTGATGATAATTATATCATATTATTGCTATATGTTGATGACATGTTGATAGCAGGTTCTTGTGCTCGAGAAGAGGATAGATTGAAGAAGCAATTGTCAGAATGGTTTGCTATGAAAGACCTTGGAGACGCCAAGCAGATTTTAGGTATGCGGATTACTCGAGACTTGGTGGGAGGAAAATTGTACCTTTCTCAAGCAGAGTACATCGAGAAGGTGTTGAAAAGATTTAATATGGAGAATGCCAAGCCAGTGAGTATCCATCTAGGTAGTCATTTCAAACTATCTAGCAAAGGGTCTCCTAGCAGTGATGAAGAGCGTGCCTATATGCAGAGGTGTTGCAGCTAGTGAAGATTCGTGGAATTGACAATCCTGCCGATATGTTGACTAAGGTTGTGACCTTGGAGAAGTTGAAGCTATGCATGGCTTCAAATGGGCTTGGAACTTGAGAGGAAGGCTTGGCGCTGCTGAAGTTATGAGTTACATTGAGAAGATGTAGAGATGGTTACATTCGAGATTAGTCTCCAGGTGGGAGATTGTTGGGTTGTGGAGCCTGAAGTACTGTACATCAAAGCCCTCGTCCACGGCGATGCAACTCACCGGTGAGTTGGCGGGGGGTTGTAGGGGGGCAACGCCCCTTTGCTATCGGGGGTTTGGGGGCTGGCCCCGAGCCAAAAACTTTGGGGTATTTTAGGGAGTTCGCGTAAAATTATAACTAGGGTTTTCTTGTTATAAATAGCCTTGCTGTGTAATTGTAAACCCATATCAAAATTATTATAGTACTAACTCCTGGATTGGCAGCGCCCCCAAACGTAGTCAGAATCTCTCTCTGACGAACTGGGTAAACAATTTCTTGTGTCGTTTTATTACTTCTTTTTTTCATCATATTACTTCTAATCCTAACAACTCCAGGACTATATCGCCGACAAAAGGCATAGCGGTTGAGACAGTGGAGTACATACCTTTATGCTGAAAGAAGGCGATCAAATTCTGCTTCTCAAAAACCTGAACAGGAACTCGACGCTCAACAAGTAAACCCCGGGTTTGGTACTCGGAAAACATCTCCTCTGCATCGGCAGTCAAGAATCTCTCAGAAAACGACTCCATGTCTTCAATTTCAATGGTCAGAGAGGGAGTTCTAGTAGAGGAATGGGAATGAGCAGAGGTATCAGATGGATTCGAGTTGTGATCAGGAGAAGAAGTATCAACAAAGGCAGAACTGGAGGATGAGGAAGACTAGGTTGGCAGTTGGTTTTGGGGAATCAACATGAGAACCAACATTGGCCTTCTTTGTAGCTTTGGATTTCCTCCTTTCGACCTTCACTGCAGACATGAAGTCACGAATAGGAATATCATAAGAAGAATCAAGGAAGTACTCGAACAGATTAGGATCAAACTCGGGTTGAGCCTCACAAACAGGAGATTGAGGGGGACTAACAGCAGCAGGTATAGAAGAACTTGACACCTCACTAGTGAAAAATCCAGAATTGTATAGGGAGGAGACGAGTACTCAGTTTCAGTAGAGCCCGGTGAAACTTTGATGGACGTCGGGGGATTTTTCTTGTCAGCTAGCTTCACAATCTGCTTCCGGCGCGGTGTTGTATTCTTTGCTAAGCGAGGAGGTTGCCGGCGCAGAAACTGGGGCGGCAGGCACACACTCGTCATCATCAGGGTCCGTCAACACGGTGACGTCCTCGACAAGTTTCATGTGCTCGATTGTCACATTACGCCGAGGGCCTGCCTGACTTTTTGGGACTTCCGGAGGCACCACATCTGGAGGGATGTTGCATAGCCTCCACGATCTCTTCAACCCGGCCAAAAGTGGCAGCGATGAATGGAAAGTCAGCCGGATTTTCAACGTTGATCTCGTTTTCCGGCTACCTTGGAAACACTTGTGCTTCTGGGGCGGCGTGAGCGGCACAAGAACAGGTAAAACATCTTGAGACTCATGCGGTGGCGAGGGAATCGGAGATGTTGTAATCGGTGGTGGGTTTGTAGGAGAACCACCACATACTTCGGCATGAATGTCCAAGCCACTGATTTTAGGAAAGTTCACAGGGACCTGCTTGCCGGAACGGCGCATGCATGCTGGTAACTCAGGAATGTTTGACAAAGAAGAAGGGTTCGACATCCTGTAGTTGTTCAATAAAACACGAGAGCAAACACAAAATCTATAAAGATGGTGAAGTATTGGAGAGTTAGAGAATTAAATTGCAGAGAGGATATGGGAAAGTGGGGCGAACGGTAAGAACAAATAGATATTTAAGCACGCCAAAAAAGACGACCGTTGCCAAGGAGAGAGAAAAGTTAAAAATAAAAGGAAATAACCCTAATTTACCCACCAGCGGATTTGAGGCCTAAAATAGATTTTATTTCCTTAATAAAACAAACAACACTCCCCCTTAATGTAGGATACAAGATCCCAATCTACTCAACCATTATCTCAAAAATTTTAAAATTAAAATTGCATGACTCCACTACAAAATTAGCCGAAAAATAGAGCTGAATTTATTAAACCATCACCATAGTAGAAATAATCTTTTGCAAGATGAAATTTCACTCTCCATATTAACCCCTTTATTACCTATCCAACCGTCCGATTACAACTCCACTGAAATACTTGGTTAGCAAGATTCAAAATATAATTAAGAGAATTCAAGAGAGACACGAACACAAGCAACAAATTTCACAGCAAGAAGGCATCTTCTCAAAGTATGAATATCCTAATTGATGCCTAAAGTTCATGACCTAAAAAGGTTAGAAATTAATATTAAGGTTTCAGTGACTTGATCAGTGTTGCTTTTCATGATTGATGACATTATAACCAACATTGCTTCAGGCGAAGTCAATAGAAACAGACCCCTTAACCCAAGTTAATGACTGCGTCAAAATCACTTAATGAGGTGAAATTTAAAGATTGGATCATATTTCATCCAGATCTTCTTCATTTTTTTAGAGATTTTAAGAGAAATAACTTATCTTCAACAATTGCTGTTAACACCTCTTATTTTTGGACCTAGGAGAAAACCTGTTTCTGTGGGAAAGTTCCACAATCACCTAATTGAAGAGGTTAGTCTTTTTGTCACCACTTTTATTACAACACAAGACCTTATTGCGCTTTCAACCAAATATAATTCATTCAGATTATGTATGAGAGAAAATAAAAGTGCATGCAAAAGTATACAGATGTTGTGACTGATGTCAGTTTGAGGTGTCACAACATCAAGACCAACATTGACTTATACAATGCACATACCTAGATCTCTTCTCAAACGAGAGAAGGTCTCAAAATCTTATGCTATTATGAAGATGTCAGCAAGCTGATTGTCTGTTCATATATGATCAAGGCTAACTATCTTCCTCTCAACCAAGTCTCTAATAAAGTGGTACCTTATGTCAATGTGTTTTATACGAGAGTGCTGGACTGGATTTTTCGAGATATCAATGGCAATGGAATTATCACAAAGCACCGTCAATATTATACTATGTAGACCATAGTCCTCAATCATTTGGTTCATCCACAACAATCATGTACAAGCACTTCCAGCTGCAATATAATCGGCTTCAGCTGTAGAAAGAGAAATATAATTTTGTTTTTTGCTATACCATGAGATTAGATTATTACCCAAGAAAAAGCAACCTCCTGTAGTACTCTCTCTATCCACAACACCCCCAGCCCAGTCCGAATCAGTATAACCCACAAGTTCAGTACCAGCTTTTTTAGAATACCAAACACATAATTCCGTTGCACCAGCTATGTATCTAATGATCCGTTTAACAGGTTTTAGGTGTGACTTTAGGATTTGACTGATATCTAGCACATAGACACACACTATACATGATACCTGTCCTACTAACTGTTAAGTACAAAAGACTTCCTATCATGCTTCTGTACATGGTGTTATCAACACCATTACCAACATCATCTCTCGACAGTTTCACAGTTTTGCCTAGTGGTATTTTCTTATGCGTTTCACTTTCTAACCCAAATTTCTTAACTAGATTCTTAGCATATTTGGACTGAGAAAGGAAAATATCATCATCCAGTTGTTTGATTTGTAAACCAAAAAAGTAAGAGAGATTACCTTCCATACTCATCTCAAATGTGTCGGACATTCGAGTTATAAACTCCTTTACCATCTGCTCATTAGTAGATCCAAAAATAATAACATCTACATAAATCTAGACAATCAAGATGTGCTTATTTGATCTAAGGAGAAATAAGGTTTTGTCAACTTTCCCTCGTCTAAAATTTAAAAAGAGCAAGTGTTGAGTCAACCTCTCATACCAAGCTCTAGGAGCTTGTTTTAAACCATATAAAACTTTTTTCAGTTTTAAAACAAAGTTTGGTTTTTGGGGATCTACAAATCCTTTAGGTTGCTCAACATGCACTTCTCCACTTAAAACTCCATTTAGAAAAGAACTCTTTATCTCCATTTTTTGCAGAGATATTTTCATATGACAAGCAACAGCAAGTAAAAGTTTTACCGACTCAATGCGAGCAACAGGGGCAAATGTCGCATCAAAGTCGATGCCTTCAATTTGAGTATACCCTTGTGCAAACAATCGAGCTTTGCTCCTCACAATGTTTTCTGCCTCATCTATTTTTTTTCTTGAAGATCCACTTTGTTCCCGTCACGTGAGATTTTTCTGGACGAGGAACTAAATCCCACGCATCGTTCTTGGAAAATTGATCTAACTCCTCTTGCATTGCCTTTATCCAGAATTCATCCTTGAGAGCATCCTTCACACGCTTTGGTTCTGTTTTGGAAAGGTACAAAGAATCTCGAATTTTAGAACAGTTAGTATACAAACAGACATACCTAACCATTTCTTTGAAATTTATCTGATGCTTTCTTGTACTCCTTTCATCTAAGTCTCCGATGATTTGGCCCGTGGGATGGTTCCTCTAAATTTTTGATGGTATTTCCCTCTGGTGTAAGTCAATGGGGTCAACTGGATCTTCCTCTTCGGGTTCAGAATCTGATTCTACGGCAGCTTGAGTAGATGTTGGGTTTGATGTTATGTTTCCAGAATCAACACCGATACCAACATCACTAGTTTCTCTGGTTTCAGCACCTGCATCTTCGTTTTCAATACCTGCACTATCATCTAAAGCAACTGTGCCATTATCTTGAGAATTTTGATCATAGAACAAATCATTATCCTTGGTAGGTTTAACCCCACTCGTCAAATCGCCGAACTTGACATTAACTTACTCAAACATACTACGGGTCCTGAGATTAAACAACCTATATGCATGACTGTTTTGGGAATATCCCATGAAGATGCATTTGTCACTTCTTGAGTACAGTTTAGAAAGATGATTTCTATCATTGAGCACATAGCAAATACATCCAAAAATATGAAAATAGCTCAAGTTCGATTTTTTACCAATAACAATTCATAGGGTGTGACACATGACCCTAGTCTAAAATATACCCTATTTATTATATGACATGCAGTATTCATAGCTTCAGCCCAAAATCGTTTTGCAATGTCATTGGAAATGAGTATAGTTCTAGTTATCTCAACAACAGACCTATTTTTACGTTTAGCTATGCCATTTTGTTGGGGAGTGATTGGTGAAGAAAACTCATGACTTATACCTTCCCTTGAACAGTAGTTTGAAAAAGATGCATTCTCAAACTCTTTTCCATGGTTAGTTCTAATCCTACCAATATTAACACCAAATCTCACATACAACCTCTTTGCAAGCTTTTTAAACACTTCAAAAATCTCAGATTTTTCTTTTAAAAACTCTACCCAAGTAAAACGGGAAAAATCATCTACAATAACTAAAACATACCTTTTACCACCGAGGCTCTCAACCTCAAGTGGTACCATAAGATCCATGTAAAGGAGTTCGAAACACCATGAGATAGTGAGACTCTGTACTATTGGATGTGGCACTCTGATCTGCTTTTCTTTCTGGCATGCCTCGCAAACAGGGATGATCTTGGTGTTGAGCTTAGGAAACCCATTCACAGCTTCCTCTTTGGTTAACCTGTCCATCATCTTATAGTTGACATGCCCGAGTTTTTGATGCCACACCTCAGCATCACTAATTTGAGACAACTTGCAAAAGCATCGCTATTGATTTGGTAGCAGTTATCTAAAGTCCTCTGACCAGTGAGGATGCATGATCCATTATCCTCATGGACTTCACATTTTTCACGATTGAATTTGACACTGAAACCGCCGTCGCAGAATTGACTTATGCTTATCAAGTTTGCAGTAAGTCCTTCTACCAGCAACACATTTTCCAACTTTATAATTCTGGGAACATGAAGAGTTGCTTGTCCAATGATTTGGCCATATTCAGCTCCACCATATTTTACTTTTCCACCTTGAAATCTGACAATATTGGAAAGTATGTCTTCTGATCCGGTCATGTGCTTGGAGCATCCACTATCGAAGTACTAGGCTCCAGGGACGTGGGATTTCAGGGAGGTACAAATCATATTGCACTTGATATCATTTTTATTGACCCAAACCTTTTTGAACTTGGTGTTGTTTTTGGTGTTGGTAACATGGGAACAAACATGAGATTCAGTAGTCACCCTTGTTTTCCTAAAATGTCTTCTCTCTCCAATAATCTTCCAGCAGAAAGGTTTAATGTGACCTGATTCACCACAGTGATGACACACGAACTGTCTTCATTTCATCTTGTGGCATTTGATCGATTTCTGTTATTGGTTTGATGCTGTTGTTGGCTGATTTGGTTTGTAGCCAACTCCATGTTTGGAAGTTTCTGAGAAACTCATATCTAGGATCTCGTCGAGTTTCACCTTCCCCTTGTTGAGTTTAGTAATGGTTCCTTGAACCTTCTTCAGTTCAGTTTTTACTAGTTGTAGCTCGGCATCCTTTTTGGTGAGTGACGACTCCAATCGGACAATTATATCAAGTTGATCAGCCTTTTCCTTGGTTAGCTTGTCCACCTCTTTCATAAGATCCTTGACCTTGAGTACCTGTTTTCCCCAACTAACAAACAATTTCTTATGTTCAATGCTCAGCTTCTCGTACTCGTCAAGATATTTATCAACCTATGCATTCAGGCACACGGTGTTGGTCTTGATATTACCAACATGGATGTCGTCGTCCCACACAACATTGGAAAATATGTATGAAACAGGTTCAAGCGAGTCGGAATCATTGACATCTTCAATATACTCTGTAGCCACCATGCTCTTTTTCCTGAGAGTGTTAGCACACTCATTCTTGTAGTGTCCCCAACCCTTACATTCATGACATTGTACTTCACTGAGAGGCTTTGGGGAGCTGGATGCACTGGATACCGAAGGCGAAGACTGGGATCTGGAGAGAGTGCGCCCAGTAAACTTTGATGTGGGAACCTGTGACTTGGTCTTTGAACTTGATCCTCTAATGTTGTTCTTCTTCTTCAAGAAGTTATTAAAACATTGAGTCACATAGGATATATCTTCTTCCTCAAGGGTGGTGGTTTCTATCTTTTTCAAAAATCCTTTCAAATTAAAATCCTCATCATCTTCATCATCTTTGTCGGAGTTAACATCGAAGGAGAGAGCAACATTCTTCTCTTTTGAGTTGGAGCCAAGGTGTTCCATATCAAATGTCTTGAGAGATCCAACTAAAGCGTTGAACTCTATATCATCAGTATATGCTTGGATTCTTCTATGGCAACAACCTTAATTCTGAACTTCTTTGTGATGGATCTTAGTAGTTTTCCCACAAGGCGTGAGTTTGTTACTGGTTCACCAAGTTCTCCGCACTCGTTTGTAATATCCGAGAGTCTCATGGCGTAATCCATAATGGACTCCTTTTCATCCATCCTCATTGCTTCGAAGGTAGATGTCAGCATTCTCAGTTTTGATCTCTTCACGCTCTGGGTCCTTCACATACGTGTTGCAGTGCGTCCCATGCATCTTTTGTTGATTCACACTTCTTGATAACTCTGTAGTAGATTGAGTCAACATACCCAAAGAGGGTATTGATGCACTTGGAATTCAAGTTTGAAGCGGCTACTTCATCAGCAGTTCAATCTTCTTCTTTCTTGATGATGGTGTCACCTTCGGCATCAATAACACGTGGTTTTTTCCATCCAACTAAAATGGTTCTCCACGCACGTTCGTTGATATTCTTGATATGCCACCGCATTCTCTGTTTTCAGAGAGAATAGTTCTCTCCATTGAGGATCGGAGGCCTTGGGTTGCCTTGAGCATCCATAGCACCTAAATAAATAAGGACCAGTACTTAAAAAGTTAAGTAACCCGCTCTAGATACCAATTGTAAATTTGTAGGTTTATGGTTTTGAAGATAAGTTTTCAGCAGATGATATTATTTTCAATATTAACCAATACTGAACTCAACATTAACACAGAGTTTAACTAAAATATGTAGCGGAAATCTAAACTCAAGAACACAACAAATTTAAATTATGTTCACAAGTAAAAATACTTGTGAACTTGGGTGTACAAACCCGAAAATTATATTAATTTCTTTGTTCATGATCAATACAAAATGATAAGAAGTAATATATGAAAACTAAAGAATCAAACATATGATACTAAATACTTTTCGCCTAGATTAAAGATCTCCTCTATTGGTCACGCAACTTCGAAAACTTTCTTGATTTCGGACAGTGGCTTCAAGTAGTTATCTTGCTTGTGTTTTCCCTTGCTGTTTGCGTCGACCTCCTCCTTCAATTCCGTGCGTCTCTAAGTGTATGCAAGTCTTTGTCTTCTCTTGTCTTAAATAAACAATCCTAAAATCATAAACTTGGTAAACAAGTAAAACAAATCCTAAATATAATCTAGAAAATTAAATAAAGTCCTAAATACAATTTAGGAAACAAAATGTGAAGTCCTAATTTATTTTGTGCCCAAGAATGGCAAACAACTAAAATAGAAATTATTACCAAAAACAAATTTCCAACAAATTTGAGAAAGATGGATCTTTTTAGAGGTCGGGGGATCCTGGGGTAAGGTCGGGTAAAGTTATTTTGTATCTGTTTGGTCTCGAAAGTTCTAGAGGCTTATTGGATCTTGAAGGTTCTAGTTGGTTTTGCAGGTCAACGAGACTTACTTGGTTGTTTTTGTATTAATATCTCTTATATTTTTGGAGGATATTCGAGTCATTGAAAGAGAAGGACACCATAATCCTAATTGTTTTGAGTCTCCTAATCTAGCACATAAGAGGCATAAACTCTTATTTGTACAACACATCTCAAATTCTCTATATATATGGGACACATACCTTAGTCGAAAACTTAAGTTGAATTATTCATACTATTTTATCTATTATTTTTATTAATTTTATATTTTTTCTAACTTGATCGTCGAAAGGCTTAAGTCTCCGGCTTATACTTTGTTGAAGGTCAATCCGATTCAAAAATAAAATTTGAGGAGTACGATTTGGATTCTTGCTGAGCTAACTTTTGATTTTGTCAAAAAAAAAAAAAAAAACTCTTTCAATTCTTAGTCTCACTTAATTAAATTAGCTCCAATTATTAATGCTTCAATGGAGACTCATGAAAAACGTTTGCCCCAGCTTGACGTGTAGCCTCTCATAACCTGTCCTTTTTTTTTTCTCTCTCCCTCTAGACAAATATTTACACACACAGAAATTTTGAAAGACATAGCAAAGTTGTAGTTGCGAAATGGATACATGGAATATGGAAGCTTTTCTACGGATTATTTCAACTGTTTTGTTGGCATTGACGGCCTGTCTTGTGGGATTTGACTCTCAAACCAAAGTTCTTTTCTACACATTAACCAAAAAAGCAACTTTCAAGGACCTGAATGCTTTATAGTAAGTTCTCTTCTTTTTTCTTTTTTTTTTTTACTTTCATATTGATTTTATCTGGTTAAGTTTCTTTTGCAATGACTTATTCTTGGTTTAAGTGTTATTTATTTATCTATCCCTTTTTTTTCCCTGTTTAGTGTTACAGTTTGGATTGATACTGCTGTGGCTGTTTATAGTCTGCTCCAACTTCTGAGAAGTTACATCTTGCCAGGTTTCAGAAAGGATCTGACAGCTTCTAACAAATATCTTGGTTGGGGAATATACTTATTAGACCAGGTAATTTTATTTTAAGTCTATATCAAGCTATGTACGATTTATCGAATATTTGATTAGTTGAAAATATTTTTTCTTATTAACTGGGATATTAGTTATACTCTCGTCGAGTGTAAAATCTCAAGAAACGAAATAATTCTTTCTTTCCAATAATAACTCTGCTATATTTTTTCCAAGTATTATTATTTTTTATTATTTTTGTTATTGTTGTCGTCGTCGTCCAAATGTAACAGTGTATTAGCAAAAGAGAGCATATACTCTGTTTTACATGATTTATTTGACACGCTTAACAATTTTCTAATTACATTGACTAAACATTTTCTTTCTTTTCTTGTTACATTTCACTATAGAAAAATTAGGAAAATAATTTCTTTTTGGGTGATATAGTGATTAGATATAATTTATGTGTTTAATAAGTGATTTTATATAACATTATTTGGTATAAAAAAATTAAAATATTCCCGTAACAGTTTTTGTGTGTTGGAATTTTTTTTTTTGTTTCTTTTTAGGGATATTGAAGATTTTAGTGAGTTATTAATTGAATATAATTTATGTATTCTTGGATAAATGATTGGATATAAAATTATTTGTTAAGAAAAACAATTAATGGGACGTAAAAGTTTTTGTAGTGGGAAGTTAATAATAATAGAGAAATAAAATAAAATAAAATTTTTGTGTGACGAGAATTTAATAATAATGAAAAGATGAGGGAGAAGGGAAATAAATAAGAGAGAATTGAGGAAAATGTTTTTGGGAAAAAAATAAAATATATTTTTTGTTTTTAAAAAATAATTATGAATTATACACAATCACTTATTTACGCATTTTTCCCCCTTAGGAAACTCATGTTTTTTTATATCCAATCTTCACTTTGGGGATCACATTTCAGCGTGAGCCTTATCTTTGAACAGTTCTACGCTGCCTTTTCTTCTTGACATTTTTACACTTTGTTTTACAATTGTAAGCTAGTTTGAAATACCAACAATACAAAAGCAACGTATAACCAAGCACGAAACAACACAAAAACAAACAAAATTAAATAGGCAAACATAAATATGTCCTTAAAGCTTACAAATATCCTAAAACACATAAACTAGTGTTCAAACTTTGTAAGTGTCTTTAAAAAAAAAAAAAAAGAAATTTATGGGTATTTTCCGAAATTTAATTAATTATAAAATTTAGGCCCAGATCCAATAAGAAAGGACCTTATTATGTTGTAATTTCTTGCACCAATACTTACTCTAGATAATATAAATGATGTATTGTCTTCTTTAAACAATTGAGAATTACAAAATAAAATTTAATAGCTAGTAAGTGAAGTGGATGAGAGAAAATAATTCGAATAAAAATTAATTATAAATTATATGATTCTGACATTGATGAATATTTTTAAAGAGTAGGTAACGTCACTTAAGTTCAATTTTCATGCTCATAGTATAAAATAAAATGATATACGTCAAGTTACTGGGTACGGAAAAAGGAAAAATCATAGTATGACCAAAACATATAATTGCAACATGCATGCACATGACGGTCTTGAAATATAGACCTTAATTAGGAGGGCTAAATAAAACAATAAATAGAACAAATTGTAAGATAAGTACTTGATCACATGCAAGTTGTCCACGGTGCAGCTAGATGTCACTAGGGAACTGGGAAATAAATGCAACCAACTACCGTGAAAGTAACCAGGTCTCGTGCTGTGGCCCCCGAGGATTATTAGTGTTAATAGTTATATGTACCAAATAATTATAATGTTTTTTTATTTAAAATAATTAAAAATGTAAAATAATAAAATTAGGGATAAAATTAATGAATTAGTAATATTTAATTTTTATGGGTAAATAAATCTATCTAAAAATATAAATATGATATATAGAGTAAAATATGAAAATTTATAATGTACGTCATATACAACGGTATAGAAAAAGTAGTTTGTTATCCTAGTCGTCATAAATAATGTATGATAAGAGAAAGCCCATTAGCACTAGATCAGGGCGCATATGAAACACATCTAAATTAGACGAGTCCGAGACAAAGAGAATGAATTTGGAAATGCTCTTTCCAGAAGTAATTATTAGGCACAAACAAGACTCTACGTACACCCGGATGGAAATAATGGAATAATTTTAATATATTCGATGTTGATGTCCGTCAAAATAAATAAGTTTTTATTTTTACTGTGATAAACGTACTTATGAATACATAACAAACACAAAAATATTCATAGTTGCTGCGATAAAAATGTTCATGTTTTGATGAATGTGAATTTTCATTGTATTAAAAGTTCTTCTACATTATCATAAATATCAATATATTTTTATGTTATAATCACATCAAATCTCAAAAGCAGCTTGTAAGAGTTATCTGAATAAAGAAAATCAATAATATTTTTTATACATATATATAATTTACAACATGATTCCTGGAACCGTAGGCAGCAGCATACGTGGTGTTTGCCACAAATAGTGCAGCACTCCAAGCGTCGATGCTGGCGGTTAGAGGCGAGAAAAGTCTCCAGTGGATGAAACTGTGCAATAGGTTTACCAGGTTTTGCACTCAAATTGGCGGAGCATTGTTATGTGGCTACATTGCAGCCATTTTGATGGCCATCACATCTTCCATTTCTGCGTATGCTCTATTTAGACATTATTCACCTAAGAAATTCCTTGTGCTCAAGGGCATTTGATGTCTTCCATTGTACAATGTTGGGAGAATGTAAAGGCTTTCACTTATTTCATTATCATAACATTTATGTTGGACTTTGGGCATGTGCGCGTCTTCATAATCAACTTTCTAGGCTAGTACGCTTAGTTGATGTTTATGAGTTGTTTTATGGTTCTAAAAGTTGGTAGTTGTTTATTTATTGAGGGCATTCACTGAAAATTGGTTATGTTCACTTGTGTACTAAGGCATTAATATCAAGTATGTATTGGATCAGTTTTCTTGAACCTACCTGTTGGAGTAGTGGTCTTGGAGTCGTTTTGCGACCAAGAGGTCCTGTTTCTAAACATCTGAAATAATGTTCAGTGTGTAGTGATTTTTTTTTTTTTTAAATCAGCTCCACACAAGGATCGAAAACGGGTTAGAACCTTGAACTTATATAGTATTCAAACAAAAGGCCCGGTCCACAATTTGCACTACCAAAACCTACATAGTAATCAAACAAAAGGCCCAGTCCACAATTTGCACTACCAAAACCTACATAGTAATCAAACAAAAGGCCTAGTGCACAATTTGAACCATCAAGATCCTGAAAAGAATATAATGTGCACCACTAAAAGTGAGCTTAATCTAATAAATAACATAGCGAGCTCAGAGGGAGAAACATATACAGCCCAAAAGAAACAAAGAGGATCTGGTACATAGGCTATAAGGGGCCCGCAAAGCCGCCCAACAATGATAGTGACACTAGTGCAGAATTGGCTTTTCACGGCGGCTAATTAACGGCGGTTCTGGAATACCGCCGTTAAATATGTTTTTACGGCAGTTTTCCAGAAAACCGCCGTTAAGTCATTAGATTGACGTCGGTTATTGAAAAACCGCCGTAGAATCATACATTTACGGCGGTTTCTTAGAACCGATGTTAAATATGAACTAATTAGTTTGTGTGTTAATCAGTTCGCTGGATTTAACGTCGGTTCTGATAGAACCGTCGTGAATGTGATAACATTTAACGACTATTCTATTAGAACCGCCGTGAAATGATGATATTTAACGTCGGTTCTAGTAGAACCGCCGTAGAAAGTAGTGTGCCATGTCATCGTTCCGCATCTTGCTCAAGCAAGTTGTTTCGACCGTTGATCCGTATTTCATCCGACGATGTGCATTCGCCATCGCCACGTCATAAATAAAAAAGTAAAAAGAATTTTTTTTACACTCTCTCTCCTCACTTTCACGCAAGAGAAAAAAAAAATAAAAAGAAAAAAACTTTGCCCCCTTCTCGTGAACCCTAATTTTCTGGGGAGAAAGGCAGCGTTGTCCAGATAAAATCCATGGCTGAGACGGATTATGATCGAGTGCGATGACTGCTTGTATGGATTTCACTTGAAATTCTTGAGGCCTCCATTGAAGGAGGTTCCGGAAGGTGATTGGGTTTGTAATTACTGCGTGGTGAAGAAATCGGGAAAAAAAGTCGAATTTCCAGAGCCGCCGAAGGGGATGAAGAGGACTAGGACTGCTAGGGAGAAATTGCTTTCGAGCGATTTGTGGGCTGTTCGTATTGAGTGGTTTGTGCCCCTTTTTTTTAATTATTATTTAATTCTTAGTCTTGCAGTGAATTTTAATATAATTGGTTAGTTTTGTGTTGTGTAGTTTATCGAAAGAAGTGGATGGTACTTACTGGTGTCGAGCTCGGTGGTATATTATTCCAGAGGAGATAGGTAATCTCATAATTTGAGAAGGGAGCTTTATCGGACTAACGATTTTGCTGAATTATTTAAGGTGTGCAACTTTTTTATCCGATTTTTTTTCTCCCAATTATTCTTGGCGAAATACAGGCTAGTTCTTAGTCGTTATAATTGTTAATTGTTTTTATTTAAGTATCATTCTTCAGCATGAGTTATTGGATTAACTGGTTATGAATTGAATTAAGAATGACTTATTGGTTGTTTGATTATCATTTTCCTGAGCTGCTTTGGTATTTTTTTTTTCTTTTTGGGCGCAAATCCATTTTTTGGTTGATATGAAAGTAATCATACTTAAATTTTCTTGTGTTATTCTTGGAGCCAACAAATTTTATTTATTTCTGGGATCAACTACAATCTGAACTAATTTGTTTATGGTGAATATTCGTGAATTATATGTTTTTTGCCTCAAAATTTTGAGTGAGATTACCCATGTTTTTGTTGGTTTCAGATTTAAAATGGAAGGCATTGTAGTTAGGAGAGTTATTCCTTCGGATAACAGTTGCCTCTTCAATGCGGTCGGGTAAGCTCTCAATCTTAAACGTATCTAAATTGCGTAAAAATGGTAAAAGGATATTAGTTTTGTTTTCTTGCATTACTCATTCCTGTTGGACTGTGAATACACGTGGATATACTTTGTGACTTAGTTATGGAATATTTGCAGTTATGTCATGGATCACGACAAAAACAATGCTTCTGAGCTGAGATAGGTATGAATTGGATTATCCTATTCATTAGGAAAGATTATCAAATGATATCCGTATACTCCCGATCCGCGTACAATCTTGGCCTTTGTTCATTCAATGCCTTTATTGTCGAATCTTCGACCCTGTTGAATATTTGACCAAAAATTGACCTGGTCGTGTTTTCTCTCTCCAGATTTTATATTTTTATGTTTTTGAGTATGATTTCAATACTGAGTATTGTGAGCTTTTACATGTCACACATCTCAATCAATGTAATAAATGTATAATTTTTTATATTTAATAATTTGTAGAAATGTGATTAAAAATACGCTAGTAAAATAAATTAGATCAATTTTGTTCTTTTAGATGTTTGAAAGGGTATATATGAGAGAGTTATCTTACAATGTTTAACTGTGTTTACAGTGTCTAGTTAAATGAGTCTGCTCTATGCATCTGAAGAATGGACACCACATTACATTATAGTGTTAAACCTTTGTTTCTGTTTTCTTTATTTCGCTTATTCCTATTAGTGTCAATATTGGCATGTTCAGAGCGATGTGACTTTTTGTAACTTCAAATTGGTGAAGGTAATAGCAGCAACAGTTGCCAGTGATCCGGACAAGTATTCTGAAGCGTTCCTTGGAAAGACGAATGAAGAGTACTGTGCTTGGATTCTTAACCCTGAGAAGTGGGGAGGTTAGCGTTGACTTTGATTACCTTATACCCTTTGTTTATTCTCTTGAAAAACTAAATACTTGGAAGATTCTTTTTTCTGTACATCATGACTGAAAATGATAAGAAAATAAATGGGATCTTGATTGAAGTCCTAAGATCACATTTTTTTGTTTTTGTTTTTATGCATATGTGCATATTCATGCACAATTGCATGCATTATTACAGTTATGTTACGGATTATAAGCTTGCTTCTCATTATTGTTGCATTAGTGTTCATTAATTTTTCAACAATAATGGCTCTATATTTTTCTTTGCGCGATGGAGGATCTAAGGGGTAGATGAAGTGCACAGCCTTTAGTATATTTAATTTTGCAGTATAATAGCAACTTAATATTATGAAGATTGCTGACTAATCTTTTTCTTGGTTTCTATCTGAAGGTGCCATTGAGCTTGCAATATTGGCTGATTATTATGGGCGTGAGATTGCAGCTTATGATATACAAACCACAAGATGTGATTTGTATGGACAGGTTAGTACTGAGTTCTTTTGATATTATTTTGGCTGTAAAGCTTTCTATCATTTGACTATTCTTACTTTGGGATTGTATAATATATTATACAGGAAAAGAACTTTGAGGAAAGAGTGATGTTGATGTACGATGGGCTTCATTATGACGCTTTGTCGGTATGGCTTTCCTCTGTCAACCTCTATCTTTATAGATATGTGCATGTGTAGTGCGTGAATTGTGCAATTGTGTATGTTTTGAGTTATTTGTGACTGATTTATTCTAATTGAGAATAAGGTTCTAAATAGGAAAATTGAACCTGCTTGTGCCTGCAGATAAGCTTTTCATAGAAGAGTTATGTTTAGCAGTTTTTGTCCTTGATTGAAAGTTAATCACTCAATGTGCATCTGTGACAAGCATATGAGCATCAGGCATGCTGACCCCTGAATTTTTTTTATTAAAAAATAAATAAATATCAGGGTTAGTAATTTTCCCCTTACTAAAAAAATATAGCAAATGGCTAGGCAGTACGTTCGCAGTATCATCTCGTCCGTTCAACGTGTGGCATTAGCACTTTCCCCTTCTCGTCTTGGTTCTTCTAGTTTGCGCCCCCCACCTGGTACACCCGAAGCAGACACTTGCCAGCTGGATTTGCCAAAGCTATAGGTACTTAAGCTCGGCCTTTTTTTTTTTTTTTTTTTTTTTTTTTTTAATTTTCAACAGTCTTATTTTCAATTTTGCTGCATTAATGGATCGATAAAAAAGTTGTGGCATGAAAAAAACGAGATAAAAGATTTTTTTTAATTTTTATTTTTTAAAGAAGTTAACTTGAAATCATTAAATATTTTTTGTTTTACAGATTTTTATTAGGCGAAGAGTTGCTCAAACCTGTGGCTGAAGGAAGCAAGGCCCTTATGAAATCACTTTGGCATCACTCTGATGCTGTGATGTGTTGTTCATTAAAGGTAATTCTTATATATATTCTAATTATAAGCTATCAAATCATCTTATTTTAGTAACAAGTAGTTTTCAACTAAAAAACGGAAAGGAAAAAAAAAAAGTTTTGATTGTAATGGTGTTTATAAGCTGTACAAGTGGGATCGATATTTGGGTAATATCATCTTACGTTTGTTTTGATCTTGGAATGACTTATTCGTGTTTTGTCTATAATCTTTTGCATGTAAGCACTGCCGGTTTTCACGTTTGCGAATCAGGCCAGGCTTGATATGCTTGAGACAACGTTAGTTGCACTCCAGGACATTACGCTCGAGAAGATATTTAATGACAATGGGAAAAAGACACTCTTTGCCGAGCTTCCACAGATCATGCAACAGGTGCGTAATAATAATAATAATAATAATAATAATAATAAATGATGATGACTATGATCTAATAAATTATATGATGAATGAAAGACTCGTGCTCGTTGTTAGATTCTATGTTATTACGTTTTTAAAAAGCAAGAGCAATTAATTAAAACTAATCAACTTGAACATTATCTTAAACTTATTTAACCAACTAGAATTTAAAAAGATTAATTAACTAAAAGCTATAAACTAGGGTTTTGGAAATTAAAGAACAATTAAAGATTTAAGAACCAAACAATTACTAGGATTATCTAGCATAAATGAAAGAAACGAAATTGAAAGATGAAGGATTACGAACTATATTATCCAAGAAACACAAAATATCAAGCATCAAAAGTTCAAGATCCGAAAATAAAGAACAAATTATCTAAAAGCTAAAAGTAACGGAAAACTATTCTAGAAAGCAATTAAAAGGTTTAGACTACTTATTACATCTAGAAAAAGCAGTAAATCTCCAGCTATTCCGGAGAAAGGAAGTGGATCTCGACCGAAGAACAAATCATGAATGAAAGAAAGGAGCGTAGAACTCGTGAACTTGGATCTTCAATCTCGATCTTGTATCTATGTAACGGGCGTTGGAAACGAGCTCTCTCTGCGTCTCGGGACCTTAGAATGTGTAAAAACGTTACCCTTGACGAATTATGAAAAGGTATATATAGGTTTTGATCCGAACTTTTGTGTTCCTCTTTTCAAAATTAAAAATCCAATTTAAAAACTAATGCGCGTCTACGTTTGAAAAGGTTTAGCTCGCCCGCAAGAGAACGGGGTCACTTGTAGACCGGTAAGTTAAACTCAGGAGTGCAAATACGGAGTCAACGATGTTTATTAGAACACAAATTCTAATACTAAACACGCAATCAACGGGGTTTTTGTTTCGAAAATCACCAAAGTACTTAATTTTAAGAAAAACTCGATAACTTATCTTGCTTCGAGGGCGTCAACCTCTTCGCAAGAGTAGTTTGATCGATGAACAAACTCAATAATAATTTTTATAACTTATTCTAAAGACCATTCCACAAAATCTCATTCAGACATTCAATCGAACAGTTGATATGCGTTCACGAAACACAATCAAAACGTAACAACCAAACCAATTACCCGAAACTGAGTAATACGAATTGCCAATGATCATAAACATCAACAATCGTTCATAGATAATAAACGATCCACATGAAACATCCAACATAATTTTATGAAATCGTTATTTAACATAAACTATCAAACTAGACTACGAGATAAAGTTTAGAGATTACTAAATCGTGAGATTTCTCAATATCGATACTACGGTAAGTCTTGCCAAATCCTTGCTATTCCGGAGAATGAATTGAACCTCGTTGAATCCGGTAATCTTGTCACGAACCTCCGTGGTCAACGATTACCCGAACCGATCGAACTTCTAAATATTATTGCCGTAAGGGCTATAGGTCAAAAGCCAAGAAAGTTGTCAATTTTCTCTTCCAATGTATATGATCCAGTCTTGTGGGTGAAAGAATGATTATTCTCTGCAGATTTCTGAGTTTAATAGGCCCAAGAACCGTTTCGTAACTGAAGAATCCCGATAATCTGCATTTGTAATGTTCGAATCCGATTGGATTACTCGTTGGTCCGATCGAATGAAAATCTCTATCCTCTTGACCGGTCGGACGTAGGTCTTCTCCGATCGGTGTGTGTCTTGAAGGTCAATCCGATCGGTTGTTGGTCTTATCTGGTCGGATAATTGTTCTTTTGGATACTTTGAGCGCTGATTCTTGGTCTTCGTCCCCCGGGTCTTGTCAAATGATTCGGTTGAAAGAGAAACCAATAAAAATGGCGCAAAAAGGCCAATTATTGAATAAAAAAGTCGAGAAGCTAAGCAAAAGGCTAAATAATGCAAAATCATGCAAAATAGCTTATTCTTGACCGAAGAAGACGGTAAAAAGACTAAAACATGACTCGAAATATGTATAAAAGTGTAATAAAAACGTACGAATTAGGTTTCCGAACTTAGAGCACAAGTTTCCTTAAAAATTCTTGATCTGGTCCCGTTAGCGGTAGCTTAGCGATAAGGGCTGCAGTTAACGCTACCATTAACCTATTGCTGAAACTTCTTGTACGTCCCTAACAGTGGCACTAACGGTAAGGGCTAAAATTAAGCTATTCGTTAACATGTATCTGCAGCTTAACGGTGGAGCTAACGGTAAAGCAACCATTAATCTCACCGTTAACCAATTCTGGGAACTCTCTGTCATCATTTAGCGGTTGTGACAGCGGTATAATAACCGCTAAGGTTCAGCGGTAGCTTGGAAGTAAGAGCTACCGCTAACCCTACCATTAAGTGGGTAAAATTGCTACTTGTTCGCCGAATCGCTCATTTTCATATTGGTTCTTGAAACGGTTTTCAAACATCATCTATTCAGTGCTGAGCTCCTTCATTTACTTAGTTGTATAGGAAAAAATAGAGAATAATCACCCAATTGCATCAATAATGACCAAAATATGGTAAATAAGCTGGAGATGCGATAATACAAAAATATGCTAAATCTATCAAACTTATACCAAAACTAATAACACAATTAACTAAAACACTAACCAAATATGTACAAAAATCAAGAAAAAATCATGTTAATCAACTACCCCACGCTTTATTGGTTTGTTCTTACTCGAACAAATGATAATTCCAAAGAATAACAAGTATGAAAATAAATTCAAGGAAAGATTCGTGTCGTGCTACATAGATAATTTTGAAAATATAGATATTTACAACGCAAACTCAAACACTTCACCTATATTATATTTTTTCCAAAAACAAAGTCATGTATCCTCACAAAGGGTAGTATATATGTGTACGCTCAAAAGCACTCAAGTATTCTCTGCATGGGACGTGTATACACTCAAGTCATCGAAATACATGCACAATAAATAAGTACTGGAAGTCAAAAACTTCTCCCTCGCATAATAAGTGTGTAACTAAAGAATCGGAAAAGGTCTTTAACGGGTTGTAATGTAGGATCTTTGGACGTGTGTGGAATATATAAGTCGTGTGGCTAACTCACGGTCTAACATGATCAATAACTCACCAACTATCCTTATCACGAAGCAATGTGTTTCACCTCATTCAAACGAAACCTCACTTAACTCTCATAACGTACCCTTTATACTTAGGCTATTTCTCAACTCGAAACCCAAAACCAACTTCTGGTCAAACCACTTAAATAATTTACAAGCTCATGATACGGTGCTTCTTTCAAACTCAACTCACTACTGCAGAACAGTGTTTTTACGGCGGTTGTTTGGACATTTAACGGCAGTTTTTGAATCGTCGTTATATTGACAGCCGTTAAAATTTACGGCGGTCCCAAAAAACCTCCGTAAAAAAGTAGGATTTAACGGCGGTTCTATAACCGCGTAATATGGACACTTTTTACGGCGATTTTTGAAACGCCGTAGAAATTATCACTTTTAACGGCGGTTCTTGAAAAATACCTTCTAGAAAGATTTTAATTTTTAGAACGGGCATTTAAAAGTACCTTCTAGAAAGTAGTAAAAAATTAAAAAAAAAAGAAATTAAATCAGGTGCACCAAAATTGCCAATACTAGATATTTTGAATATATTAAGTATTTCAAAAAAAATAAAAAATACACCAAATTTAAATAAAAGCAAAAATTTATCACTAATAGACTAATAAAAACAAAACATGTAAATTAATAACTATAAACTTCCAGCTCCGATCCTCGTCTTGTGGCTCAAATTGTAGTCGAACGAAGAGGTAAACAATAAACTTCCTCACTAAATACCTTGCAAAATCTCAAGAGACCTGGTGATCTGAATAAAGCTTCAAGCAATACAAAAAAATTTCTTCTTCTTCTTCTTCTTCTTATTATTATTATTATTATTATTATTATTATTATTATTGGTTCCCTTGGAGATGGGGCCTCTCCGCACATTAAGACACTTGACAAGTGTATCAGGGTTCATCCCAAAACGTAAACAAATAATAAATAGTGAGATCAACAATTATTTCTAATCTTGATCATAATATTAACTTTTTTTCCTTATACATCAATTTACCATGAATTATTTTGGCTAATTAAAAAAATACAAGGATCACTAACAGTTAACAAAATACTTAACACACTGATCAATGATCAAAAACATCTAAAAACTCCCAAATAATAAACATAAGAAAATTACTGACATTAGATTGTACCACACTCCCTCCCAAATGATGTGACAATCAAACAAGGATAGATGACAATAAAAAAAGGATAGATTACCATGAATGCCACTACACCATCATTTCCACCACTACAGTCCAAAGTAATCTGGAACATCTACAATTACTGATGGTGTTTGTTCCTACCCACAAGTTAAGATTCCTGGTGGTAGTGCATCAATACAAATGTCAAATAAATGCACTTTTAATCTTTTTTTTTTCTTTTCTAAAATTGTAAATATGACCTTTTATAACTTTCTTGTTGTAACATTTGTAATATAACTCCATTATTGAAAAGGCCCATAAGAATCAATTATATACAGGTTATGAAATATACGTTATACTAGTTTTATTCTTAGTACTAGAAGAATCAATAATGTTATATCCCAACTCAAAATTTAAAATTCCAAATACCACATATAAAACTCCAATGATAGAGACTGAGAAAGTAAATCAGAATACCCACCTGTAATTAGAGCAATGCAAGCGCCGGAAGAGACTGGACAATAACCGCCTTAACCTGAAATGCAACGGAACTCGAAATACATCTACCAGATCAGCCACCTCCTACACCTAAAATACAACAGAAATTCAAGGGAGACTATTAAACAGCTGAGGAATTGTTGCGATTTGAGTAATGGAGTGCGTGCGTGCAAGAGATTTTGGAGGAGATGAATTGAATTGTTCGAATTAAATGACAACAAAATCTCAGAAGATAAAAAAAACCCTCATGTCCATAGATAGAACTTCAAGTCGCTTAACATCATAAATATCTAGAAAACCTTTAACAACACCCCTTTCAAGTTCAGGTCTATGATCCTTTTTCTACAAAGAGATAATCATTCATGTGAGCTAGAGATGGAAAGTCCAATATAATCATTCCAGGTCACCACCAAGAAGCTAAACCAATTCCAAAAAGGTGTGAACTACCTACCCTTGTAATTTCTAAAAAATAAACTATATATCCTGGTGAATGACTTTAGAGCTAATTGTGCAGTTTACAGTGAAAGCACTAACCATCCATCTATTGCCATCAAATTTCACCTCTGCCACTTACCATCCATTAAAGGGAAAAGGAAAAGAAAACTTAAGAAATATACAGAATAATGTATAGTTATAGAAATTCTAAAATAATGAATTCTTAAAAAAGGAAATAAAAAAATGTAAAGAGAATATAATATTTGAAAAACCTCGGCAATTCGGTGAGAACATCGCCTGTGGAATTCCGATGATATTGTTTCACCTGGTGGATCATCATTTTGACAGCCACTCCAGCGAGAAGTTATCCACTTGCGTCAGCACCGCTGGAACGTACAGCAGTGCATTGGGATTGAGCGATGATCTTGCGCCAGATACTATGTCACGCCCCAATTTTGAAAAATGTAAAATTTGATTTTTCATAAACAAAACTTTTAAGAACAAGGGTATGAGTTTTCAATAAATCACAGTCACAACATAAATTGAGCGGAAGCGTGAATAAAACTTAGACATTTATTTAAAAATACGAGATTCACTTAATGAATCAAAATAGTAGTACTTGACATTCAAGGAGTTTTAAATAGAAACACAAGTCTCAATCTTTATTTGTAATTTGACATAAAATTAAGATATCAATTCATAGAAAGGAAAATGAAATAACATTGAAAATAGCATCTTCGCATCCACCGCCTCGTACCACATCCAACTCCTCAACCTGAAAAGTTTGATAAAAATGGGTGTGAGCTTTCAACTCGCTSCGTKGGGATTTCGTTTGTCAATATTAAACACAAATCATACAAACYATAAWTGAAWAGCTACAACACACTGYCRGTCATTTTAGCTCGAAAGCTACTATGGAATGTTGCATTGAGACATAGATAATTCATATAATTGCATTTAACATAGACAAACATAGTTTTGAAAAAGTTTAGAATCACCCAMCTTTAAATGTTGTTTCSTGAAAATGCRAATGTAGATGCTCGTGGTTGAAAATCCTAGTTTTGAGAACCCTCGTTTCCTACATTGAATATAATAGCTTAACTTAGAACTTGGATTTAAAAAAAAATAATTTGGAATAATTGAAAAGAT
>BMAC01000426.1:972891-983131 GCA_014905375.1 Phtheirospermum japonicum | reverse complement strand
TTTGTAAAATGCCATAAACGTGTGATTTGTAAAACGTCATGGCGATCATGTCTATAAAAATCCCTTCGCATAGCAAAGCATATCATAACATTTTCTTTACAATAGTAATGGCTTTTGTATTTGCTATTGAGAACATGCAATAGATTTAGAAAATTTTGAAAACTTTACAATAGCATAACATTTGCAATAGTAATGGCTTTTGTATTTGTTGTTAAAAACATTTGCAATAGTAATGACTTTTGTATTTGCTATTGAAAACATGCAATAAACTTAGAAAATTGAAAACTTAAAATTAACATTTGCAATAGTAATGGCTTTTGTATTTGCTATTGAAAACATGCAATAGACTTAGAAAATTGAAAACTTTAGATATTCAGGCATATACCTTTTGGAGTTGGTGCAGTATGGCGGAGGTGAATGCTTGTTGTCATAGTTTTACACTTGTACTAAAATGTAAACTTTAAACTTTTGACATAAAAAAAATCGTAATAAAACTTTTGACTAGTTCTTGAATGTTTTTTTGTCTTTCTTTTGAAACCGACAAACGGAAATATTTAGCGAGTCTACAGAACCGTGAATGGCTCTGATACCACTTCTGTCACGCCCCAATTTTGGAAAATTTAAAATTTGATTAGTCATAAACAAAACTATAAAAAACAAGGGCATGAGTTTTCAATAAATCACAGTCACAACATAAATTGAGCGGAAGAGTGAATAAAACTTAAACATTTATTTAAAAATATGAGATTCACTTAATGAATCAAAATAGTAGTACTCGACTATTAAAGGAGTTTTAAATAAAAACACAAGTCTCAATCTTTATTTGTAATTTGACATAAAATTAAGATATCAATTCATAGAAAGGAAAATGAAATAACATAGCATCTTCGCATCCACCGCCTCGTACCACATCTAACTCCTCAACCTGAAAAGTTTGATAAAAATGGGTGTGAGCTTTCAACTCGCTGCGTTGGGATTTCGTTTGTCAATATTAAACACAAATCATACAAACCATAAATGAATAGCTACAACACACTGTCAGTCATTTTAGCTCGAAAGCTACTATGGAATGTTGCATTGAGACATAGATAATTCATATAATTGCATTTAACATAGACAAACATAGTTTTGAAAAAGTTTAGAATCACCCAACTTTAAATGTTGTTTCCTGAAAATGCAAATGTAGATGCTCGTGGTTGAAAATCCTAGTTTTGAGAACCCTCGTTTCCTACATTGAATATAATAGCTTAACTTAGAACTTGGATTTAAAAAAAAATAATTTGGAATAATTGAAAAGATGATGAATTCGTAACCTTGATTCGAACGCCCGGTCATGGAATTTAAATATAATGGTAGATATGGATGTTTTTGGTAATGTTCATGAAGTTGGAGAGCTGGAAATAAGATAATTTGAAAGTTCTATGGGCTGGGATGGATTTTCTGATAAGTTTTGAGGCTGAAATTGGGGTTTTGCTTAAATTGGTGGCTCAATAGAATAATATCAACAGTCTTGGCGGTCAATTGAAATGGGTGTCAAAAATCCTGGGGTGAATTTGCAATATCTTGGAAATGGCATGGTATAAAATAGAAAAGCCAACCCTTTAATCGGCCAGACCCATTTCTCCCTCTTCTTCCCCGTTTCTCTCCAATCGGCCAACCGCTTCTCTTCCTCCTTCGATTGTCGACGGCAGCGGACCGGTGAGTTGAAAAGGCGGCGACGGCGATAACGACCCGTAGCGGCTCCGAGCGGCGGTTGGCAGGCGACGCTCCATCTCTAGGCCCGATTGTTTTTCTCCCAATTTAAGAAATCTTCGACCCCTTCCCGACATCAACGATGGACCGGCGACGGCGGCTGCGATTAGCAGGTGGGGCGAACAGAAATGGCGACGACCAATAACGGTGGGGTTCTTCCAGCTTAAACTGGCAGGCGACCTCTCCACCTTCTCCGAAAAATTGACGGCGGTGCATGACCACGACTGGGGAGGTGGCGGCTCGCGGCTCTGATTCATCGATCGGGGAAAATTCTCTCCTCCTTCAACGGCCCGGAAAACTGAAAATCGGCGAGCGGAAATTGGCGACTGGAAATTAAGCTGTATCGGTGGTGACGACAACCCGCAGCGGCTGTGAGGCGGCCTCGATGGATGGTTTGGTGGATTGGAAAATTACTGGCGGCGCACGATCATGACTTACTCAAGTCGTGGGCGGCTATAGATCGGCGCCGAAAACGGATTTTGGGCCTTGACTCCGGGCTGTGAGTATGGGAAAACGGTGGCAGCGTGTTTTGATTTGAGCCCTGATCCTCGGGTTCTTGGGTCTGGTTTCCATTCATGGGCCCTAAAATGGGCTAAGGGTTCATGGCGTCTCAATGGAGGAGTCGGGGAGAATTTGTTGGAGATGGTGGTGGATGGAAAATGGGATGTGGTCGTGGTGGCCTCTCGGAGGTTTTTACTGTAAGCGACTGGTTCAATGAATCGGGGTGACTGAAAAAAATTGGTGGCCGATTGGTGGCGATTCGGTCGACAGTCGGTTTTGGGTATCTGGTTCATCCGTTTGCGCTTGAGGAGGACAGTGGCTTGGTGATGGGTCTGTCGTTGATGTTGGTTGATGGTTGTCGTGGTTAGGAATCGGCAGCCGATCCGGTTACGATGGCTGCCGAAAAATGGGATTAAATCATTTGTGTTCTTTGAAAATTTTTAGAAAAACAAGAATGGGTTTTACTTGTTATTTGCTAGCGGCCGTATGAAAAAATATTTGTGTTGGTTTGTGTTTTCTTTAAAAACCAAAGATGGATGTATTTTTAGTAAGTTAGGGTTGTAGCCTTGGTGAAACCGGGCTAAGTTTTTGGCTTTTAATGGACTGGGCTTTAGTAAAATAAAATAAAATGAAAGTAATGTAATTGGATTTGAATAATAGGCTAAGTAGACTTGAAACATAGAATATAATATATAACAAAAATATTGGGCTTAACATAATAAGAAAATAAAAACTTGGGCGTTACAATCCTACCCCTCTTAAAAAAAAAATCGTCTTCGAAATTCAAAGTAATTTTTCGCACAAGAGCATCTATAGTTTAACTAAACAAAATAGTTTCATGGATGGATCATGCATAGAAACGTGTGATTTTGTAAAATGCCATAAACGTGTGATTTGTAAAACGTCATGGCGATCATGTCTATAAAAATCCCTTCGCATAGCAAAGCATATCATAACATTTTCAATAGTAAAATGTCATAGTGATCATGCCTATAAAAATCCCTTCGCATATCATAGCATAGCATATCATAACATTTTCAATAGTAATGGCTTTTGTATTTGCTATTGAGAACATGCAATAGATTTAGAAAATTTTGAAAACTTTACAATAGCATAACATTTGCAATAGTAATGGCTTTTGTATTTGTTGTTAAAAACATTTGCAATAGTAATGACTTTTGTATTTGCTATTGAAAACATGCAATAAACTTAGAAAATTGAAAACTTAAAATTAATATTTAAAATAGTAATGGCTTTTGTATTTGCTATTGAAAACATGCAATAGACTTAGAAAATTGAAAACTTTAGATATTCATGCATATACCTTTTGGAGTTGGCGCAGTATGGCGGAGGTGAATGCTTGTTTTCATAGTTTTACACTTGTACTAAAATGTAAACTTTAAACTTTTGACATAAAAAAAATCGTCATAAAACTTTTGACTAGTTCTTGAATTTTTTTCTTGTCTTTCTTTTGAATCGACAACGAGTTAATTTAGCGAGTCTACAGAACCGTGAATGGCTCTGATACCACTTCTGTCACGCCCCAATTTTGGAAAATGTAAAATTTGATTTTTCATAAACAAAACTATCAAAAACAAGGGCATGAGTTTTCAATAAATCACAGTCACAACATAAATTGAGCGGAAGCGTGAATAAAACTTAAACATTTATTTAAAAATATGAGATTCACTTAATGAATCAAAATAGTAGTACTCGAGTATTCAAGGAGTTTTGAATAGAAACACAAGTCTCAATCTTTATTTGTAATTTGACATAAAATTAAGATATCACACTACTGCAGAAACAGTATACGAAGGCGGCTTATTAACGGCGGTTCTGGAGAAACTGCCGTTAAATCTATATTTTTACGGCAGTTTTTCAAGAACCGACATTAAATATATATTTTAACAAGGGTTTTTTGATAACCGTCGTTGATTCCTTTATTCCCACGACGGTTTTATATGAAACGCGTAAAAACCCCAACATTCTACGTCGGTTATTTTAGAACCGACGTAAAACTGGATTCCAGCTAATTTTAACGGCGGTTTGAATATAACCGCCGTAGAATGTTATAATTTTTACGGCGGTTTTTTTGGAACCGCCGTAGAATGTATATATAAAATAAAAATAGAAATCACAAAATCCAAAGCCACGTCATGGATCCTGGTGCTCGTTGATCTAGTGATCTCCACCGTCCATTCAAAATAAATCTACCGATCTCCACCGTCCATTCAAACAAGACTACTGGTCCCCCTTCCTTTCTCTTTTCCTCTCCGTCATTTTTCCAACCAACCGTACCCATTAATTAACCTCACTGTCGCGACCAGCTGAAGCTTCGCCACCTCCGCCGCGAGGTCGGCGTTCTCCTGGAAATCAACGACGCAGAGCAAATTTTCATCAAAAACCTTTGATTCTCTCTAAATCTTTCTAAAACGGGCGCAGATCCCGTTTTGGGGAAAAATGGTGAAACTCTGTCCGGCCCTCCTCCGGCCAATTTCGATGTGCACAGGCCACCTCTTCATGCCGTTGATGCTTCCCCAGATATCAATTCGAAAAACCGTGCTCCATTTCGGCGTATTCGAACCTTGCAGACTGCGATCCCCTTTTTCGTAAAAAAAGGTGAACCTCTGGCCGGCATCTCTCCGGCCAAATTGTACATGCTCCATCCTTCCCCACGTGATATTGATGCTAAACCAGGTACCAATTTCAAAAGACGAGCTCCAATTGTGTCTGTTGGTGACATTGTATATGTAATCGGAGTGTAAAAATTTTGACTTCTTTTTTATTTTTGGTGTATATTTTTGTGGTTTGGACAATTATTTATGTTTGTGTTTGTTTTTACGATTGCTGGAGATGCCAGGCCACCTGGGCCGACAACTGCTTTTGCCTCACCGACTGCGGCCTGAGCTTCGGCTATAAGGCCATGCCGTGATCCAAAAGGGGCTTTGGCTATAAGGTCAGGGACGGAATCGACCACTTCGGCCTCAGGGGAAGGAGCGATGGCAATGGGATATCCATCTTCGGATCCCAGGACATTTGGATCGACCACGTGTCCATGACCAAATGTAGGTAAAGTTTTTTGTTTATTTTTCTTGAAGTTTGAATTAGAAATATCTTAAGCTTATCATGATTGATTATTCAAAGTGATGTTTTGGTTAATATCCGGCCATGGGCTTGCATTTATAGTTGGTGGTGGTTGAGAAATGATTTTATATTAAGATTTCTTCAAGTCGGATTATTTGTAAATGGAGCTTGAGAAATGATTTCATATTAAGATTGTTTGTGCGGATTAACTTAGAATTTACAGCAATCTTATGAGAATAACAGCAAGGTCTTTTCTTTTCTTTTTTTTTTTCATTTAAGTAATATATATATTTGTTTAAATGGTTTTACATACATATTATTTTTTATGGTGCAAAAAAAGTTTCTTTGCTGTTTCTAAAGTCGATGCATATGTGGGAATGCAATGGGAAATTTAGATTTTAAAGTGGGCAGATGATCAGATCAGGATGACGAGTAATCGCGGTTTTTCTACTCTTTTAATGCATCTGGGACATAATGTTTGTCAGGTTTCTATATAATTTCTACCCAAAAGTGTAATTTTTGGGGGAGTTATTTTGTGACAAGGATTTTAAATGTGTGCACGTACGTAAATAGTGTTTGTTTCAACAACTATTCTTAGATTTTGATCATCATCACATGAACTATATATAAATTGGTTAGAAAACAAGTGGAAAATTAACACTGTCCGTTAGAACTAATCATACACTACTAATTAATAAAATAAGTGAAACTAAATCTAAAATTGCTAGACTGGAAAAAAGGGGGGAAATAAGAAGTGGATGTCTAATATATATTAGCATTAATTTCTGGATACAGGGCTAGCTAGTAATTGCTGGCCGGGTCGGGAATGAGTTTGTTCTAATAATTTCCTGTGATCATAATTCTTTATCAATTGTTATTTATCATGCTTTGCGTTTCAAATGAGCTAATGTTGATGGAGGACAAAAATATTTATCAATTGTCATATATCATGCTTTGAAATACGAATATTTATTTACTAAATTTATTATGTATGTAACAAGTATAAATTGGATGATGCAGAAGAATTCTTTTAAATTAAGATCAAAATTTCTTTGTCAGATGTTACAATATTTTATCTTGGGTTTTAATAGATGCATCTGATGAATGTAGTTTATGGTGTTGCGAGTTTGAATCTTCAWGTGCTACAGGTTTGGACTTTTGGTTGTTTTTGTCGAAATGTATTTAAGTGGATGACAGTGGTAAGAAGAATTGGTTACCCAATTAATGAAATACAATATTGTTCAAATATTAGTATATATCTAAGTAGTGTAATGTTGGCAATTGTACATATAATTTTAAAGCCGACGACAACGTGTTAGAATTGCCTACTTCTGTATATCTGTGAATTAATTAATTTGTAGGAAACATTCCCCCAAACGCAACTGAGAACTTTTGCATTGATGGACGAATTGATGAAGGAGGGTCTGCGCATGTATTCAGGGGGACATTAAGAAACGGCCAGGTCATATTCGAAGAGACTTACGTATACTTTGGTGCTGGGGACACTTTTCGGGCTTTGGATTCTCTTTAACATCTATATTTAATTGGATGGTTGTTGAAATACTAATCAGGTTTTGTTTTATTGCTTATCTCTTAATGTAGTTTTGCAGTGAATTGGAATTTATTAGTTTCGACTAGTAAGAGTAATTTTACTTCTAATTGTTGCAGTAAATTATGGTGTTTAGAGTGTAGTCTTGAGTTTACTGTTGGATTATAATTTTAGGAGCAAAATGCTATTCATAAGATTTTTTAGCTTTTTTTTTTATTTTTATTATTAATAAGTTGCACCGCTTTAAGTCAATTTACCATCCTTTTGGTCTGTACACAATTAAACGAAAGCAGTAGGGATATTTATTTTATGGAAATATCAGCTTTTACGATTTCCATTACTGGAGCCAATTGGTGCATATTTATTATTATTACATATGAATTTTATGCTTAGTAAATATAATTTCCATGTCATGGAATTTGAGTAGGAATTAGAAAATGTTTTCTTGAATGTCAAAATATAAAATTACACATCTCATGATTAGAGTACTTGCTAAGCCTTCCATTCTGTGATGTTGTTTGTTTGTAATAGGTTCTCAAAACTTTTCATTACCCATTTACAGTTACTCTGGGTCAATTCGCTATCGGAGCTGTACTTGTTAATCTGATGTGGGCCTTGAATCTATACAAACGGCCCAAAATCAGCGGCGCTCAGGTGCGTGTTCAATGTTATTTAATTTCTCTGGTCAAGTTATTAATCTCCTCAAACTTTAGAATGTATCGTATCTGGATGACTTGTTTTAATAGGTTTAAATTTATAATAAGTTTTTGAGTCATAGCCTGATTGTGGCCCGTTTAGATTTTCAGTTTAGCTCGCGGCCTGTTAGGGGCTATTCGGTTGAACATATTTAGTAGTAGTAGTAGTAGTTGGCTAATATCGGATTTGATAGCACGACATGGGTTTGACTAGGGTGCGTACACGGAGGATTTTGAACAAAGCAATGCATTTTCTGTTTCTAATGAGGGATTTTTTTAAGCATTATGTCGAACATTCCTGATTGTGTATTTTATGTTAACGGACTGGAATGTAGTAGATGGGCAATTCACGGCCCGTAAAAAGTACTCGGGCCAGGGTATTAAAATCTGCTAAATCATAGTGAGTGAAATTGAATATAAATATAAATAAATGAATTATGTTACTCCCTTTTTGATCAACTCTACAATCTGTCTTCGCAAAGATGTGTATATTAAATAGTACTATTAACTTTCTGCGGCAGAAGATAATTGGCTTGCCCACTGCTATTTATTAGTATTTATTAATATATACTCATTATATAAGATTTATCTCAATCGTGTTTCACCAGCTTGTCTCGTGAAATAATCAGTGCCTTCCAGTTGGAAAAAGAAATCAACAAGGCTTGTTTCTTTATTAACACTTATTAATCAGCAGCCTTGGATTTGTTTTACTCTATTGCACCATGGCTCTCCAGTTTAATGATACCTATAAGTGTCATAAGTGTCGTTTGGATCGATCAATTTATATAGTATAACTTTATTAATGATCTATAAGTTTGTTGTCGGAATAAATTTTTTATTTCCCGTTGTCTCAAAAAAACAAATTCCTCCATGTTTTATATCTCATGCAAAAAAAGAAAAAAAGAGATGATTATTTTGTTTTCATTCATTAATATTAATTATTTTTCTTTTTTTAGGGCTTGGGGAGAATTGAGTGATTGCGTTAGCATGAAGAGAAGTGGAGTAGATGATCACTTAGGCGTATCGGTGATGAAGATGAAGAAGATAAAGGGTAGACGAAAGATTAAAGAGCCAAGATTTTGCTTCAAGATCATGAGTGATGTGGATGTATTGGATGATGGTACATATATTGTTAACTTGTTTTGTTGTTAATTTGGGTTATTATGTTAGGGTAATTTGATAGATTAGGTCTCATGGTGTATATTTTTATGTCCTTTGAGGAATTTATCCATGTGTAATAGAATTTATACAAGTGTAATAGAAGGCATTCTTTGTACACTATTTGTTGTTAACTTTGGGTTATTTTGTTGTCTTCATAATTGTTTTTGCGGTGGATTTGAAAAAGTGCACCTGCTTTCATTTCTTTTTTTTTAATTTTTTTACTACTTTCTAGAAGGTAGTTTTACAAAAACCGACGTAAATGTTCGTTCTGGAAAAAAGACTTTCTAGAAGATATTTTTTAAAAACCGCCGTAAAAAATGCTGCATTCTACGGCAGTTCTAAAACCGCCGTAAAAACGCGGCATTCTACGGCGGTTCCCAAACCGCCGTTAAATGTCTTCCAGAACCGCCGTTAAATTCCACTTTTTTACGCGGCGGTCGATATAAGGGCGGTTCAAAAACCGCCCGTTAAAAGCTCAAAAAAAACCGCCGTTAATGGAACCCAGTTTGCAGTTAGTGTCAATTCATAGAAAGGAAAATGAAATAACATTGAAAATAGCATCTTCGCATCCACCGCCTCGTACCACATCCAACTCCTCAACCTGAAAAGTTTGATAAAAATGGGTGTGAGCTTTCAACTCGCTCCGTTGGGATTTCGTTTGTCAATATTAAACACAAATCATACAAACCATAAATGAATAGCTACAACACACTGTCAGTCATTTTAGCTCGAAAGCTACTATGGAATGTTGCATTGAGACATAGATAATTCATATAATTGCATTTAACATAGACAAACATAGTTTTGAAAAAGTTTAGAATCACCCACCTTTAAATGTTGTTTCGTGAAAATGCGAATGTAGATGCTCGTGGTTGAAAATCCTAGTTTTGAGAACCCTCATTTCCTACATTGAATATAATAGCTTAACTTAGAACTTGGATTAAAAAAAATAATTTGGAATAATTGAAAAGATAATGAATTCGTAACCTTGATTCGAACGCCCGGTCATGGAATTTAAATAAAATGGTAGATATGGATGTTTTTGGTAATGTTCATGAAGTTGGAGGGCTGGAAATAAGATAATTTGAAAGTTCTATGGGCTGGGATGGAGTTTCTGATAAGTTTTGAGGCTGAAATTGGGGTTTTGCTTAAATTGGTGGCTCAATAGAATAGGATCAACAGTCTTGGCGGTCAATTGAAATGGGTGGCAAAAATCCTGGGGTCAATTTTCAATATCTTGGAAATGGCATGGTATAAAATAGAAAAGCCAACCCTTTAATCGGCCAGACCCATTTCTCCTTCTTCTTCCCCGTTTCTCTCCAATCGGCCAACCGCTTCTCCTCCTCCTTCGATTGTCGACGGCAGCGGACCGGTGAGTTGAAAAGGCGGCGCGGCGATGGCGACCCGTAGCGGCTCCGAGCGGCGGTTGGCAGGCGACGCTCCATCTCCAGGCCCGATTGTTTTTCTCCCAATTTCAGAAATCTTCGACCCCTTCCCG
>BMAC01000426.1:934938-952458 GCA_014905375.1 Phtheirospermum japonicum | reverse complement strand
AAGCATGAATAAAACTTAAACATTTATTTAAAAATACGAGATTCACTTAATGAATCAAAATAGTAGTACTCGAATATTCAAGGAGTTTTAAATAGAAACACAAGTCTCAATCTTTATTTGTAATTTGACATAAAATTAAGATATCAATTCATGAAAGGAAAATGAAATAACATTGAAAATAGCATCTTCGCATCCACCGCCTCGTACCACATCCAACTCCTCAACCTGAAAAGTTTGATAAAAATGGGTGTGAGCTTTAAACTCGCTCCGTGTGGATTTCGTTTGTCAATATTAAACACAAATCATACAAACCATAAATGAATAGCTACAACACACTGTCAGTCGGTTTAGCTCGAAAGCTACTATGGAATGTTGCATTGAGACATAGATAATTCACATAATTGCATTTAACATAGACAAACATAGTTTTGAAAAAGTTTAGAATCACCCACCTTTAAATGTTTTTATATATTATATTCTATGTTTCAAGTCCACAAAGCCTATTATTCAAATGTTTCATGAAAATGCGAATGTAGATGCTCGTGGTTGAAAATCCTAGTTTTGAGAACCCTCGTTTCCTACATTGAATATAATAGCTTAACTTAGAAATTCGATTAAAAAAATTAATTTGGAATAATTGAAAAGATAATGAATTCGTAAAGTTGATTCGAACGCCCGGTCATGGAATTTAAATAAAATGGTAAATATGGATGTTTTTGGTAATGTTCATGAAGTTGGAGAGCTGGAAATAAGATAATTTGAAAGTTCTATGGGCTGGGATGGAGTTTCTGATAAGTCTTGAGGCTGAAATTGGGGTTTTACTTAAATTGGTGGCTCAATAGAATAGGATAAACAGTCTTGGGGGTCAATTGAAATGGGTGGCAAAAATCCTGGGGTCAATTTGAAATATCTTGGAAATGGCATGGTATAAAATAGAAAAGCCAGCCCTTTAATCGGCCAGACCCATTTCTACCTTCTTCTTCCCCGTTTCTCTCCAATCGGCCAACCACTTCTCCTCCTCCTTCGGATGTCGACGGCAGCGAATCGGTGAGTTGAAAAGGCGGCGGCGGCGATGGCGACCCGTAGTGGCTCCGAGCGGCGGTTGGCAGGCGACGCTCCATCTCCATGCCTGATTGTTTTTCTCCATAGATCGGCGATGAAAATGGATTTCGAGCCTTGACTCCGGCCTTTGAGTTTGGGAAAACGGTAGCATCGTGTTTTGATTTGAGCCCTGATCCATGGGTTCTTGGGTCTGGTTTATGTTCATGTGCCCTAAAATGGGCTAAGGGTTCATAGCGTCTCAGTGGAGGAGTCAGGGAGAATTTGTTGGAGATGGTGGTGGCTGGAAAATGGGCTGTGGTCGTGGTGGCCTCTCGGAGGTTTTTACTGTAAGCGAGTAGTTCGATGAATCGGGGTGACTGAAAAAAATTGGTGGCCGATCGGTGGCTATTCAGTCGACAGTCGGTTTTGAGTATCTGGTTCATCCGTTTGCGCTTGAGGAGAACAGTGGTTTAGTGACGGTTCTGTCGTTGGGGGTGGTTGATGGTTGTCGTGGTTAGGAATCGGCAGCCGACCAGGTTACGATGGCTGTCGGATATTGGGATTAAATCATTTGTGTTCTTTGAAAAATTTTTGAAAAACAAGAATGGGTTTTACTTGTTATTTGCTAGCGGGCGTATGAAAAAAAGATCGTGCTGGTTTGGGTTTTCTTTAAATACCAAAGATGGATGTATTTTTAGAAAGTTAGGGTTGTAGCCTTAGTGAAACCGGGCTAAGTTGTTGGGTTTTAATGGACTGGGCTTTGGTAAAAYAAAATAAAATGAAAGTAATGTAATTTGATTTGAATAATAGGCTTTGTGGACTTGAAACATAGAATATAATATATAAAAAAAATATCGGGCTTAACATAATAAGAAAATAAAGACTTGGGCGTTACAATCCTACCCCACTTAAAAAAAAAATTCGTCCTCGAAATTCAAAGTAGTTTTTCGCACAAGAGCATCTACAGTTCAACTAAAAAAAATAGTTTCATGGAATGGATCATTCATAGAAACGTGTGATTTTGTAAAATGCCATAAACGTGTGATTTGTAAAATGTCATGGCGATCATGTCTATAGAAATCCCTTCGCATAGCAAATCATAGCATAACATTTGCAATAGTAAAATGTCATAGTGATCATGCCTATAAAAATCCCTTCGCATATCATAGCATAGCATAACATAACATTTGCAATAGTAATGGCTTTTGTATTTGCTATTGAGAATATGCAATAGATTTAGAAAATTTTGAAAACTTTACAATAGCATAACATTTGCAATAGTAATGGCTTTTGTATTTGTTATTAAAAACATTTGCAATAGTAATGACTTTTGTATTTGCTATTGAAAACATGAATTAAACTTAGAAAATAAAAACTTAAAATTAACATTTGCAATAGTAATGGCATTTGTATTTGCTATTGAAAACATGCAATAGACTTAGAAAATTGAAAACTTTAGATATTCATGCATATACCTTTTGGAGTTGGCGCAGTATGGCGGAGGTGGATGCTTGTTGTCATAGTTTTACACTTGTACTAAAATGTAAACTTTAAAATTTTGATATAAAAAAAATCGTAATAAAACTTTTGACTAGTTCGTGAATTTTTTTTTTGTCTTTCTTTTGAAATCGACAAACGAAAATATTTAGCAAGTCTACAGAAACGTGAATGGCTCTGATACCACTTCTGTCACGCCCCAATTTTGGAAAATGTAAAATTTGATTTTTCATAAACAAAACTTTCAAAAACAAGGGCATGAGTTTTCAATAAATCACAGTCACAACATAAATTGAGCGGAAGCGTGAATAAAACTTAAAACATTTATTTAAAAATACGAGATTCACTTAATGAATCAAAATAGTAGTACTCGACTATTCAAGGAGTTTTAAATAGAAAACACAAGTCTCAATCTTTATTTGTAATTTGACATAAAATTAAGATATCAATTCATAGAAAGGAAAATGAAATAACATTGAAAATAGCATCTTCGCATCCACCGCCTCGTACCACATCCAACTCCTCAACCTGAAAAGTTTGATAAAAATGGGTGTGAGCTTTCAACTCGCTCCGTGGGATTTCGTTTGTCAATATTAAACACAAATCATACAAACCATAAATGAATAGCTACAACACACTGTCAGTCGTTTTAGCTCGAAAAGCTACTATGGAATGTTGCATTGAGACATAGATAATTCATATAATTGCATTTAACATAGACAAACATAGTTTTGAAAAAAGTTTAGAATCACCCACCTTTAAATGTTGTTTCGTGAAAATGCGAATGTAGATGCTCGTGGTTGAAAATCCTAGTTTTGAGAACCCTCGTTTCCTACATTGAATATAATAGCTTAACTTAGAACTTGGATTTAAAAAAAAATAATTTGGAATAATTGAAAAGATAATGAATTCTTAACCTTGATTCGAACGCCCGATCATGGAATTTAAATAAAATGCTAGATATGGATGTTTTTGGTAATGTTCATGAAGTTAGAGGGCTGGAAATAAGATAATTTGAAAGTTCTATGGGCTGGGATGGAGTTTTTGATAAGTTTTGAGTCTGAAATTGGGGTTTTGCTTAAATTTGTGGCTCAATAGAATAGGATCAACAGTCTTGGCGGTCAATTAAAATGGGTGGCAAAAATCCTTCGGTCAATTTGTAATATCTTGGAAATGGCATAGTATAAAATACAAAAGCCAACCCTTTAATCGGCCAGACCCATTTCTCCATTCTTCTTCCTCGTTTCTCTCCAATCGGCCAACCGCTTCTCCTCCTCCTTCGATTGTCGACGGCAGCGAACCGGTGAGTTGAAAAGGCAGCGGCGGCGATGGAGACCCGTAGCATCTCCGAGCGGAGGTTGGCAGGCGACGCTCCATCTCCAGGCCCGATTGTTTTTCTCCCAATTTCAAAAATCTTCGACCCCTTCCCGACATCAACGACGGACCGGCGAAGGCGGCTGCGATTAGCAGGTGGGGCGAACAGAAACTGCGACGGCCAATAACGGTGGGGTGCTTCAAGCTTAAACTAGCAGGCAACCTCTCCACCTTCTCCGAAAAATTAACGTGATGCCTGAACACGACTGGGGCGGTGGCGGCTTGCGGCTCTTATTCATCGATCGGGAAAGAATTCTCTCCTCCGTTCAACGGCCCAGAAAACTGAAAGTCGGAAAGCAGAAATTGGCGACTGGAAATTAGGCTGTATCGGTGGTGACGACAACCCGCAGCGGCTGTGAGGCGGCCTCGATGGATGGGGTGGTGGATCGGAAAATTAGTTGCGGCGCATGATCGTGACTTACTCAAGTAATAGGCGGCCATAGATTGGCGACGAAAATGGATTTTGGGCCTTGACTCCGGGCTGTGAGTTTGGGAAAACGGTGGCAGCGTGTTTTGATTTGAGCCTTAATCCTCGGGTTCTTGGGTCTGGTTTCCRTTCATGGGCCCTAAAATGGGCTAAGGGTTCATGGCGTCTCAGTGGAGGAGTCGGGGAGAATTTGTTGGAGATGGTGGTGGCTGGAAAACAGACCGTGGTCGTGGTGGCCTCTCGTAGGTTTTTACCATAAGCGAGTGGTTCGATGAATCGGGGTGACTGAAAAAAATTGGTGGTCGATCGGTGGCGATTCTGTCAACAGTCGGTTTTGGGTATTTGGTTCATCCGTTTGCGCTTTAGGAGGACAGTGGTTTGGTGACGGGTCTGTCGTTGGTGGTGGTTGATGGTTGTCGTGGTTAGGAATCGGCAGCCGATCCGGTTACGATGGCTGCCGGAAATTGGGATTAAATCATTTGTGTTCTTTGAAAATTTTTAGAAAAATAAGAATGGTTTTTTCTCTTTATTTGCTAGCGGCCGTATGAAAAAAAAAATTGTGCTTGTTTGGGTTTTCTTTAAAAACCAAAGATGGATGTATTTATAGAAAGTTGGAGTTGTATTCTTTATGAGACCGGGCTAAGTTGTTGGGTTTTAATGGACTGGGCTTTGGTAAAATAAAATAAAATAAAAGTAATGTAATTGGATTTGAATAATAGGCTTAGTGGAATTGAAACAATGTAATATAATATATAAAATGAATATTGGGCTTAACATAATAAGAAAATAAATACTTGGGCGTTACATGCTTAGACAAAAAGCATAAAATGAAGAACAATCATGGAACTGAAAAACAAAGCATGGAAATGAAGAACAAAGCATGTAAATAAAGCATAAAACATGAAATTGAAAGAAAACTTACTTGAATTATGATAAAACCAAAAAGATTGGTTACCAAGAATAGGGTGTACTAACCTCAAATCTGAGATCAGCAGCCTGAAATCGACTCCAAATACGTCACAGCGACCTGCCAAGCTTTCAATGAATCTCCTAGCGACCTTGCCGGTCCTGCAAAATAGCACCTTCAGACGGGTCGGATGTCTGACCCGCGAAGGTCCTCCGATGCTTAAGTCAAAAGCAAGAAATAATCTCAAAAGCCCACAATCGCAATAATTGATAACGTGTAAAATAAAAAGAGGTATGCACCCCTTTTATTGAGACAAGAGAAGTGTTCCCCAGGCCAGGATTCCCTTCTCCCACCACAATTCCATAAATACCGGGACCGACTTATAATTAGGATTTATCCTGTATGCTAAGTTCACATAATAAATAAATCTCTTACAGGAATTACCAAAATATGCCTAAGCTGTTAATCTTTCCATATAATCCGCCGGGACCCCATAAACCATCCATATAAGCCCACTTGGGCCTAACATTTATAAAGCCCACAACCGAGCTCAACAACTAGCACCCAACACATAAAGCTTAAGAGGTCGCGACCCTATATGAGAACTCATCCGCATATTCCAGGTCGCTACTCTATAAAACTAGCTCGCTCACCTCCCAGAAGAAACACCCTTTCCAAGAGATGAGGTCGCTTACCATAAATACACTCATATAATACGTAGGGATTTTTAGTGGCGTATCAACTAGTCCCCCATGTTCTAGCTGATTGAGGTACGAAATTAGGTAGGACATGTAAAACAGAATTAAACAGACGACCATCAAGACAAGAATAAAACATAAACACATAAATAGATCACCCCTCCACCTTACCAAACCATATTTTAGAATCGCTCAGCCCGGCACACCGAGCTATTATATCAAACATCCCATAATAAAATGCCACGTATACCCGCGACCTCCAAAATATCAGCTCGCTGAGCTCGCTGAGCTCGCTCGTTACTTTAAGAAAAATGACCTCCTTGTAAAAGGCGACCCACAAGTCCAGCCCAAGTCCCAGACTCTATATATGACGACCTGAAGCCATCCAGACTTTCTTCCACAAGCTAAAGTTGCAATCGTTCAAAAATCCAAGAAAACGTAATCATAAACAACCCAAAAAGTCAAAACACGCCTCTCCTTACCCATCACGTCTCTTTTAAGTTTCATTAAATGCAGCTTGACAGCGTGTCGGGCACGTGTCACTCCCCCATATTCTCGTAGTATAATAAACACAGTGGGCTCTGATTTGCATGTTTTTGTGCGTATTTTTGTTACCATTTTGTGTCGCGCTTGCATGTGTTATGCTTGCCTTTATGTGTATTAAGAGTCGTTTTGGCCGATTTTATTAGTTTTAAGTTTTTTATAACTTTTGTGCGATTTTTAGTAGTTTTTCGTACAATTTTACTCTTTTTCGTTTTTTTGGCCGTAGGATGACCAAGCGGGATCCGCGCACGCTCGGAGCATCCCACTCGACTCGGAACGGACAAAGCAAGAAAACACAGCGTGAATGAGGAGCGAAAACCGGCGGATTATTAGAGCGGAGACGAGAAAATGAGCAAGAACTGCCTTTCAGTCGATCGGCTGCACTCCAGTCGATCGACTGAGTGCCAGTCGATCGACTGAAGGATCGACTAGAGTGATGAAATCGACTGGCGGGCAGTGTGTTTTGTGATTTTTGGGCATTCCAGTCGATCGACTGGCAGTCGATTGACAGATTTCAGTCGATCGACTGGTAGCTGTCGATCGACTGACACACAATTTTTTGACCCGTTTTGACATTTTTGCCCCTGCATTTTTTTATAAATAGGCTATCACTTTCTTTCACCTACCTTATCCTTCCTTGGTTGATTTTGAACCCCATTCAATCTCCTCCAAGCTCATTTTACTATTCCATTACCCTTTTAGCTTTGAAACCCTATTTTTAATCCTTAGTTAGCTTAGTTGTAGTGGGTATCCTAGTTGTTTGTTCTTAGGTGGTAATCTTGTATTCAAGCTATTGAGTTGGAGTTGTTCTATTTGTTTGAAGATTGTACTCTACATTTGAAGCTTTTGGATTGGAATGCAACTTTGGTGTTCTTAATTACTCTTCTTGTTGTCTTAATTAGTAGATTAGACTAGATTAGTATTTCACACTCGATACTGTAATCCCTTTGTTGAGTGTTGTGTATGCAAGGTAGGCGATCGCTCGGACGAGAATTGACTCCATATTTGACCAATCCCGAGGGGGTGAGACGAACTTCAAGGAATCAAGACACATTCGACCCATCCTTACCTACGGTGATAGAGGAGCAAACGATGACCAATTCGTTCGAGAACCCGACGCCGCCCGCGCTCGCTCAAGACAACCATAGGGTGCCTCCACCTCAAATAGCAACCGGGCCGACTTCATCACTTCATGGCCCGCCTCATCAAGGACCACAACCATCTTACGGGTTGCCGCTTGATCAAGGAGGAAACGGGTTTCCAAATCAAGATCCTCAAAGCTCCAATGCCCGATTTGAAGGCCCATTTTCCCCACCTCATGCTCGTGTGCCGACACCCGAGCCCCAACATCAAGTTTCGCCACACTCGGACCCGTCGACACATGGAACACAATTCCAAGGCCCGATGGTAGATGGCCCGTACCCGTTTCAACCGCACTTTCAAGTTCCGAGGCCACAATTCCAAGGGCCGCACTTTGCCGGCCCCCAATTACACGCACCTTGCATGCCACATCCGATCGGGCCCGCGCATCAATTTCGAGATCCATATCCACAAGACTTTCCGAGGGTGCCCGCCGTCAATGAAAATCCTTACGCCGTATAAGATGTGGGTGGCCACCCATTTGCTACTCCCGATGGAGGCCCAACGAATAGTATTAAGGAAGTGTCACGACCATATATGGGCGTTTTTTCATCATGCATTCGATTAAGTCCAGAAGCTCTCGAGTATGACTTACGACCGATTGATCTCAACCGACTTCCAAATTTTCATGGCCTACCACAAGAGGACGTCCTTCAATTCCTACGCATCTTTTCCTACACGGTGTCAAGCTTTCTGCGCCAAGGGATCCACAATGATCAAATTAAAATGAGGTGCTTCCCATACACAATGAAGGATAAAGCCGTTGATTGGCTCATGAAATTACCGGCCGAATCCCTTACTAATTGGGATATGGTAACCGAGAGGTTTATGGAGGAGTATTATTCTCAAGATAAGACGGCCGATTTTCGAGCAAAGATCTCCTCATTCCGTCAAGCGAGCGACGAGACCTTCTACGAGGCGTAGGAGCGGTTCAAGGGCTATGTCACCAAGTGCCCCCATCATCGGTTTACCGGGAATTTCTTGAATCAATTCTTTCATGATGGGTTGACATTTGCATCCAAGCGTATGGTGAATAATGCCGCCGGGGGAAATTTAGCCGGACACTCTACGAGGGATTTGTACGACATATTTGTGAACATGGCCGCCGACGACCATCGCATGAGTATCTTGGAGCGAAAGGAGCAAGTGAAAGAGGTCTCGACAAAAGAGGAGCCCGAGTGGGCCCGTAAGATTGCCGAACTAGAAAGCCAAGTAGCCTCCCTCGTTCAACCATTCTCGGGATCGATGGAGACGTGCCTCGCATGTGGCATCTCGGGTCATGGAGCAAGTGTGTGCCCAGGAGTTGGATACGACGAGCAAGCATATTCGGTTCAAGGGTACCAAGCCTATCGACACGGAAATCAATATGTGCGAAGGGACCATCCTAACTTTAGATATGGTGACACGTCTCAAGCTCAAATGCCACCTGGGTTGCCGATGCAACAACCACGTCCTCAAGCCCCACTCAATGAACGGCCACCACCATTCCCGCCTTCTCAAGCGCCATACCCACCTCCACAAGACAAGTCGACAATGCGCCAACCGAACATTGAGTCTATCCCATTCGAATTGAAAAAACAGCTCGCAAGTTTGGAGACACAACTTGGGCAAGTGGCGACGGATGTCAATGAACTTAAATGGGCCCACGACAAAGATAAGCTACCAAGTCAACCGGCTCAAGCTCAAGCCGTGACCTTACTTCGAAGCGGAAAGTTAGTAGATAACAAGGTCGCTCTTCCCAACAATGATTCAATGCCCTCATCCAACGCCCAACAAGATCCGACCAAGCAAGACTCAAATGAGCCCGTAGCCGCTTCTAGCTCACCTTTGCCTTCCTCAAGCGAAGAGGCGACGGAGACCTCGAGTGCTACCGGAGGACTCCACAAATCCACAACACCGTACCGACCTCCGATTCCATATCTGAGCCGTATTCGATCGACAAAGCAAGATGACCAATTTCTCAAGTTGTATAAGATGCTATCGAAGGTTAACATTAACCTCCCCTTACTCGACATAATCCGAAACGTACCCGCATACGCCATGTTTTTCAAGGAATTGACATCCAAGAAGCGAAGGTTCGAGGATAACGAGAAGGTGTGTAAATCGAACGCGGCTAGTGTCGTCTTTAGAAATCCTCTCCCACCTAAAGAGAGTGATCCGGGAAGCTTTTGCATCAAGATTACCCTTGGGAATGGAAAGGAAACACGAGGGATGTTAGACCTCGGTGCGGGTATCAATTTGATGCCCTACTCCATCTTTAAACAATTGGAGTTAGGCGATCTCAAGGAGACGAGAATGTGTTTGCAATTGGCCGACCGATCGATCCGATATCCGAAGGGCGTAGTGGATGACGTGTTGGTACAAGTGTGAAATCTCATAGTTCCCGTGGATTTTGTCATTTTGGATGTCAGGGAGGTTAGCAATGAAGGACGAGATCACACAATTCTACTAGGGCGACCGTTCATGGCGACTACAAACACCTTGATTGACGTTAAGAATGGCAAGTTGTCATTTTCGGTTTTGGGGGACACGGTTAATTTTTCGATCCATGATTTGGGAGTTGTTCCCCCTTCATCTTTTCAAGCCGATAGCTCGATGATTGATCTGATAGACCAGTTGGTTGAAGAAACCTTCGTGGGACTTGAGGATGAGGTCGTCGAGGACGACGAGCGGCAAGAGCTTCAATCGGAGGGGGTGATAGGGATATTGGAGGTCGCGATTGTGGAACCGAACACTACACCAAAACCGAAACTCAAGACCCTCCCGAGCCATCTTAAGTACGTGTATTTGGAAGAAGGAGGGTCAAAGCCCGTGATTATCTTTGCCGAGCTTTCCGAGCATGAAGAAACGAAATTGGTTGAAGTCTTGAGAAAGAATAAGAAGGCGATAGGGTGGAGCCTTGGAGACATTAAGGGGATAAGCCCCTCCACGTGTATGCATCGCATTGTTCTTGAGGACGGGGTGAAACCAACAAGAGAGTGCCAACGTCGGTTGAATCCAAATTTGATGGAGGTGGTGAAAAGCGAGATCCTAAAGCTCGTAGCCGAAGGTCTAATTTTCCCAATTGGAGATAGTGAGTGGGTGAGCCCGGTACACTTGGTGCCCAAAAAGAGTGGAATTACCGTGATTGAGAACGACCGTGGTGAACTCATGCCGGCTCGTGCAATCACCGGGTGGCGGATGTGCATAGATTTCCGGAAGCTCAATGCCGCCACCAAGAAGGATCACTTCCTCCTACCATTCATCGACCAAATGTTGGACAAACTCGCGGTGCACCACTCATATTGTTTCCTCGATGGGTTATCCGGCTATTACCAAATTGCCATCTCGCCGGAGGATCAATCCAAAACGACGTTCACGTGCCCCTTTGGCACATACGCATTCCGACAAATGCCCTTCGGGTTATGCAACGCACCCGACACCTTCCAACGATGTTTGCTATCAATATTCTCCGATATGATCGACAAATATATGGAGGTCTTCATGGACAATTTTTCCATTTACGGCTCCACGTTCGATGAATGTCTTGGTCGCTTGGAGAGTGTATTGGAGAGGTGCGTCGAAAGTAACCTTACCTTGAGTTGGGAGAAGAGCCACTTCATGGTGAGAAGTGGGATAGTTTTGGGGCACGTGGTGTCATCCAAGGGAATCGAAGTTGACAAGGCGAAGGTCGACGTGATAGAGAAACTCCCGCCTCCAATCAACGTGAAGGGAGTTCGAAGTTTTCTTGGTCACGCGGGGTTCTATAGACGGTTCATCAAGGATTTCTCAAAGCTTAGCCGTCCCTTGTGCCATTTGCTTAGTGCCGATGTCCCGTTCGAGTTTGACGATGCTTGTCATTTTGCGTTCAAATCGTTAAGGAAATTTTAACCTCGGCTCCCGTGGTGGTGGCCCCGGATTGGTCTCTCCCATTCGAAATAATGTGCGACGCATCGAACGAAGAGGTGGGAGCCATCTTGGGACAAAGAGTGGACAAGCTTCTTTGGGTCGTCTATTATGCAAGTCTCATGCTCAATGATGCCCAAAAGAATTACACGACTACCGAAAAAGAACTCCTCGCCGTAATTTTCTCGCTTGAAAAGTTTCGAGCCTACATCATTGGTTCGAAGGTTATTGTGCATAGTGACCACGCGGCGTTACTATATCTCTTCAATAAGCCGCAAGCGAAGCCGAGGCTAATCCGGTGGATACTCTTGCTTCAAGAGTTTGATGTGGAGATCAAGGATCGGAAGGGGTGCGAGAACGTTGTCGCCGACCATCTCTCTCGTTTAGAGGTCCCCACTGGAGAAAGGGGGCTCATTGGAGAAAATCTTGTGCACGAGAATTTGTTTGTTGTTTCCACCGCGCCATGGTATGCCGACATAGCCAACTACCTCGCTAGCGAAGCACTCCGCCCGGACTTATCTCATCACGAGAAGAGGAGGTTTCTCTCCACGTGCCGAGGGTATTATTGGGATGACCCTCACATGTACAAGATCGGAAAAGATGGAATGTTGAGACGGTGTATTCCGGACGAGGAAAAAGGGGAAATTTTGACGAAGTGCCACGATCACCTAGTCGGAGGACATTTCGGCGGGCAAAAGACCGCCTACAAGGTTCTTCAATCGGGTTTTTATTGGCTAAGCCTCTTCAAGGATGCCCACGACCATTGCCAAAAGTGCGATCGATGCCAAAGGACCGGAAGTATAGGGAGAAGGAACGATATGACGATGACGTATAATTTGGCCGTCGAGATATTCGACGTGTGGGGGATCGACTTCATGGGTCTCTTCCCGAAGTCTCATTAGTTCGAATACATTTTAGTTGGGGTCGATTACGTTTCCAAATGGATTGAGGCAATCCCGACGAGGAGGAACGATGGCGACACCGTGGTGAAGTTTGTGCGAAGCAACATTTTTAGTCAATTCGGAGTCCCGAGGGTAATTATTAATGATGGCGACAAGCACTTCAACAACAAGATACTCAAAATGGTGTTGAAAAGTTATGGAGTCGTTCATAAGGTATCCACGCCATACCACCCCCAAACGGCCGGTCAAGTCGAGACGAGCAATCGTCAAATCAAAAACATTCTTGAGAAGACCGTGCAACCGAACCGAAAAGATTGGTCAACAAAGCTTGTGGATGCTTTATGGGCCATCCACACGGCCCACAAGACGGTTCTCGGAATGATCCCCAATCGCCTTGTATACGGGAAGTCGTGCCACTTACCGGTCAAAATGGAACATAGAGCTTGGTGGGCTATTCGGGCATGCAACTACGATTTAAAACAAGCCGGCGAGGAGAGGAGGCTCCAAATCGAGGAGCTTGACGAGCTAAGAAATGAGGCATTCGAGAGTGCTCGAATTGAAAAAGAAAAGATGAAGCTCCTCCATGACAAGAAGCTTGCGCCCAAGGAGTTGGAGGAAGGGATGCAAGTACTCCTTTACAACACCCGACTCGCCTTGTTTCCCAGGAAACTCATGTATAAGTGGAGCGGACCATACACGATCGAGAAGATATCCCCGTTCGGAGCCGTGACGTTGATCGATCCCAAGACGAACAAGAAGTTCCAAGTGAATGGCGCACGAGTAAAGCCTTACCGACATGGAATGTTGAAAGCCAAGGATATCGAATTTGTGATCGTGGAGGAGGAGGATTTAGGAGAAATGCCCCCAACGGGATCGTGATCAAAGGAGGATATTCGAGTGAATGACTTTAAACAAACGCGCTACGTGGGAGGCAACCCACGACTTCCTAACCCCCTTTTTCTCATTTTCTTTCGATTCTTGTATATATTATTTGTCATTTGATCTTTAACTTAGGTTTTCTTCCTTTTTGGGTTTTGTAGGAGAAATCATGAATGTTCGAGAATGGAGAAAATCGAAAATGGGAAGCTGGCTGCTGCTCAGCAGTCGATCGACTGCGTTTCAGTCGATCGACTGATTTGCAGTCGGTCGACTGCAGGATCGACTGGGCGGCTAAGATCGACTGAATTCCAGTAAGTTTTCGAGTTTTGAAGGTTCAGTCGATCGACTGAGCCCTGGTCGATCGACTGACAGTCGATCGACTGCTACAGTGCAGAGGCATTCTTTTAAACGGCAGTCGACGCAGAAAAAAAAAAGAAGAATTGAAAAGAGAAAGAGAGAGAGGAGAATACGAGAGAAAAAGAGGAGAAGATCGAAATTTTAAAAAAGAGATTAGTCAATCGACTGGAACTTCCTTTCTTTTCCTACAGATCTCCATCCCAACTTCACCAAGGTTGAAAAATATTCACCTTTCATTCTTGTCTTCCCGAATTTTCCTCCAAATTCTCAAATTCCAAAGGGTGGGGTTGCAACCGGGTTTCGTTTCGATTTCGAGCCATTCGTTGAGGTAATTCGCTTGAAACTCGATCTGAGATATTTGTATTCGTGAATTGGTTGGGTTTGTGCAGGATTTTGCTCCAATTTTTCTCAAATTCCTCAATTGAATACCCTGCCCACCATGTGTTCGATGAAATGCCCCAATGAGTACTTTTAGCTAAAACTCCTTCGTTTTTCCCATCGTGTCAATTCCTTCCGATTCCTTAACTAAAATCTTCATTTTCCCCTCGTGATTCACTTCGTATAATACTTATGGCTAATCTTTTCGACGACGAGTTTGACGAAGTCCATCGCCCCGATCTCGCCCATATCTATGGAGCTCCGTTCCCAATTTACTCCGAAGCCGAAGGGGAGGTGTATCAAAGCCTCGCCCAACGGAAATACGCCCACCCACGTTTCTTCGATATCGATCGCCTACAAGGGTGGATGGCAAACGGGGACCACGAGCATTTTGGGGCACGGACGTTCCAATTCATCGACGCCTTGAGCAGGCGTCATTTCGCATCTCTCCGTGCACCGGCGTACCCGGTGCTAATGCTTGAGTTCTTCTCGACCTACGCGATTCACGAGAGCGGGGAGTTCACCGTTCGTTTTCGTGGAGTCGAATGCCGGATCACCCAAGACGTGCTTCAATCGGTGCTCGGGTTGGATTGTCAAGTTTTGTGGATAGAGCGACAAGGGTTTGTGTGAGACCCTGTAAAATTGATAAATTGTACTTTTATCTATATATTAATTAAATTCAATAAACGTCTTGCTATTTATCTTATATTACATTCATATTGATTTCCTTTTTAAATGGAAGAGTTATAAAACCTTAGAAATTTATAAAGTTACTAAGTTTAAATATTATAAAAAAAAGTTAAACACCAATGTTAAGTCCTAAATATATATAATTTAAGTAATATCCTAAAATATATTAAATGTTCAAAAAAAAAGATTTTAATTAAAAGAAATTTATTAACAATAGCCATCAGACCAAGTAAATCATATGGACTGATCACCAAAATATTTATTATATATAAAATACTTTTCTTAATTGATAGAATAACCTATATCTGCTTATGAATACCGTATGAATATTTATAATTGTCCAAAAAGATTAGTCAATATTGAGGTACCTGCTAAGTATGCCAATAGATCTTTAACCAATGAGAGTCACTCGCATTCTTCTGACATAGATATTGGAAGATAGTACAAATATATCTGGGATAGATTTTAAACCAATGAGACGTAGGCAACTTTATAGAAGGAATCATACTCTTCACATTTTTACCGTTCACGCTTCTGATGATTATAGAAGATATATCAACCAAATAAAGACAACTTTATAGAGAAGATATTTTTTCTCAGACACGCATCAATTTCAACCTATAAGCACCAACCCACTCCCACACTCAACCTCTGATAACACGCAATCGCAATCAGTTCCCACACACTCAAACACTTCACCAGTATCCATATCCATACAAACACACCACCAGACTCCTCTCTGAGAAACACAACTCTTGGTGCGGTGTATTACAAGATAAAAAAAAAAAAAAGAAAGAGGATTTAGACAGTGAGATTCACATAACAAATATATCGTGTATGTTTTGAAGCTAAGAGAAACAATAATCCACACAGCCTAGTCCATCTTAAGGTAAGCAGAGTTTATATCTACGCTTCATTTATATTTCTTTTTAGAAAATCCTTGAACCATAAAACACCAAATTCTTCTATTCATTCCATAGGATCTATCTTCCAAGCTAAACACGGAGCAAGAAAATTCTTAGGATATCTTCAAGACTAAATTGAGGTGGGTACAAACTAAAATATTTTTATTATTTTACAAAAAAAAAAAATGATGCATGCTCTAATTATATATTTGAAAATTTGTGTTTCATGTGAAATATATTGATGATATATTTATCTATATGTTTTGTAAGTATTCTTTTTTTATATATATTTGAAGTGACAATTGCATTTATTTATTAATTGTTGTTGTGTGTTGTGATTAAATGACCATGATATTTTATTCACATATTTGCATGTCATATAAAAATATTTATTGATGTTTATGTGATGAGATTTGGGATATGAGAATGAAATGCAAGAATAAATGTATTAAAGATTTTAATTGGTAATTAAATAAAATTAGAGGATTTGCTTGCAAAAATATTGAGAAATATTGGACAAGGAATAAATAAAAATGAGAATTTTTATGTTCTTAGTATGTTCTCACATTTTGGGTGAATATTGACAAATTTTGGACCTTTAGGGCTAAAATCGTAAATCTTATAAAGTTTAGGGGCCAATTTGCAAATTCTTAAAACTCATTAGAACAAATATGAAAAATTCAGTTTAGGAACTTTTTTAAACTTTTATGAACCTACTGAACTCATGTTTAAAATTTCATAAAGATTGGATTTCAAAATCGAGAGTTATCGCCTAAAGGGTAAACAATACAATTTTGAGAGAGTTGAGGGTCAAAAGGAAAGTTTTAGAAAACCTGCTAATATTTTCTTAAAATATGATAAATTTCAAGTCTTTTAGGTCTGGTATAGACTCATTTCCATCCCTAATAATTTTATTAACTTGTGAAAATGTTAAATTTAAATTATTCGCTAAAACTAAATTGTAGAAATCTTGGGGTCAAACTATAATTTTAGAAAAAAAAATAAATAATAAAAATTATGAACATACATTCTTTATTTTATTTAAAGGTTTAAAATTTATTTTTACATCAAGACGACCTTTGATTCACGAGTTATGAATTTTTTTAAAGAAACTAGTCGACTTTTGTCGTCTAGCCAAAATAAAGGGAGCTAAATGAAAATTATTAAAAATGACCCCTCACCCTTAAAATAATTATTACTTACTGTCATATTTTTGATTTTGAAGTTTGATTCGTTACAATTTGATCCCTAAGTCCATGGAATATTAATTTTCTAAAAAAATGAGTATTTTAATATAGTGACTAATATTTAATTAAATAAAGGAGTCAAAGTTTAATTGCCTCAACACTTTAACAAAACTCCAAATAATGATTTTTGGTTCATAGTTTAATTTAAAATTCATTTAAATTATTTTAATAGAGATTGAATAATAAAAAAAAATTAAAATACAAAAAGGTTCCATTTTTATAGAACTTATTTATTTAACTCTAAACTTGTAACTTCCAATTCCATGTCGCTTGGTCCATAATTTTCGATAATTCTATCTCGACACATACGAGATATATTGAATAAAATTATCCTCTAAACACATTGTTTATTTAAAAATATTATCCCTCTCACACATATCAGCTAACTCCAATTATTATTAAAAGTGATTGAGCATCACATCCATGTTGACATTGTGATGGACCTTCGAGTCTTATGTGATTGAGTCAATGTGGTATATCGGACCCAATGTGGTATGGATCGAGCGAGTCAATGATCGAACAGCATGGCTGTGGTCTTGAACCGTTTCCCCATGACCTAATCCCGCAACTGGTGGACGGAGTGTCCAAAGGAAAGTGGGTCGTAGATAGGGTATAATCGCGATTATGACAATCTCTGGGTAAACACCTGA
>BMAC01000426.1:912862-933390 GCA_014905375.1 Phtheirospermum japonicum | reverse complement strand
TTTTTGTAAAAAGTTTGTTTCTACAACCATCGTTTGTTAATTCATTGCGGATAGTTTGCCTCAGTTTCCGGAGAAGACTTTTACACGACCGCATCGACACAAGCTCGGAAATAGGTGCGTTTTCTTTTCCTTACACTTTTTACCGCTTTACTTAGCTTAATATGCAATGAGGTCATTGCTAGGTTTTAAGTGTGGGGTGGTTAGGGTTCATCTTAGGATTTTAATTTCTTGCATGCTTGCTTGTGATGATTTGAGTAGCGTGTGTGCTATGTTTGCTTGGAACCTTGGCGAAGTGACGCGGTTTTGATTATTTGGTTAAGACGTTTAGATTGTCGATCGGATTTAGTGTACTTAGGGAATTTGACTTGTTGGAAACTTTGCTCAGCTTTAGCTTCGTGCTATCCTTGTGCTCAATTTTGAACTAGTGCCTCGACTAGCCTTGTTATCGAATATTCTCTATAGGGTTTTACTTTGTATTTCGGAGTCGCCAATTGCTCCACGTGCTCGATCAAACTTTAATATTGTAAGTTGCTATTAGCAACGAAGATCGAAGTCGTTGAACGCTCGTTGAATTGTAAAGCACCTAAAAAAATGAAGATGATAAATAAACAAGGATACATTATAAATCCTTGAAGTGCTTACGCAATAAACGTGCAATTCTTGCACTTTTTACTTCTCATTTTAGATTTTATGTGTAAAGAGAGTCGTAGATAATCAAGGCTAGTAGGGAGCCGATTAACGGTTCGAGCGTGGATAGACCTTAGCCGAGGCAAGGACGAGGGGACCGACTTGGAGGGTTACCTAGTACTTTTGGGTTTCGGTAGTCGATCTAAACCTTCTTAGTCAACGCATCATTGTCGTCCTTTTAGCCAAGCTAACAAGTATTGTAGTATACGACGTCTCAATTCAGGTTTGATGCATTAGTCCATTGTCCGGGGGGCGGTTTTGTAATTCCATTTTAGTTTTGCTTAAGGACAGGCAATCATTCTAAGTGTGGGGTGGTTGATTTGCATATTTTTGTGCGTATTTTTGTTACCGTTTTGTGTCGCGATTCCATGTGTTTTGCTTGCTTTTACGTGTATTAGGAGTCGTTTTGGCCGATTTTATTAGTTTTAGGTTTTTTATAACTTTTGTGCGATTTTTAGTATTTTTTCGTACAATTTTACTCTTTTTCGGTTTTTTTTGCCGTAGGATGACCAAGCGGGATCCGCGCACGCTCGGAGCATCCCACTCAACTCGGGTCGGAACGGACAAAGCTAGAAAACATAGCATGAACGAGGAGCGACAACCGGCGGACGATTAGAGCGGAGACGAGAAAACGAGCCGGAACTGCCTTTCAGTCGATTGGCTGCACTCCAGTCGATCGACTGAGTGCCAGTCGATCGACTGAAGGATCGACTGGAGTGATGAAATCGTCTGGCGGGCAGTGTGTTTTGTGATTTTTGGGCATTCCAGTCAATCGACTGGCAGTCGATCGACAGATTTCAGTCGATCTTCTGGCAGTCGATTGACTGGTAGCTGTTGATCGACTGACACGCAGATTTTTGACCCATTTTGACATTTTTGCCCCTGTGTTTTTGTATAAATAGTCTATCACTTTCTTTCACCTACCTTATCCTTCCTTGGTTGATTTTGAACCCCACTCAATCTCCTCCAAGCTCATTTTACTATTCCATTACCCTTTTAGCTTTGAAACCCTAGTTTTAATCCTTAGTTAGCTTAGTTGTAGTGGGTATCCTAGTTGTTTGTTCTTAGGTGGTAATCTTGTATTCAAGCTATTGAGTTGGAGTTGTTCTATTTGTTTGAAGATTGTACTCTACATTTGAATCTTTTGGATTGGAATGCAACTTTGGAAGTAATTTCTCTTCTTATTGTGTGCTCTTGTGTTGTTTATTATTTCTATGAGTTGATAATTAATTTGTAGATGGTGTTGTGCTCCTCTTGGCATTTTTAAGTCCTTTTCCAATTTCTCAAGTTTTCTCTCTTTTTGAAGCAAAACTCCATTGATACTTGTTGTTGAAGCTTTTTGCCCTTTTTGTTCAAACCAACATGGGAGCCTTGAAAGTTGTTAGTAGCTTTCCAATTTTATAACTTTTGACTTTTACTTATTAAATGCTTTGACTTCTTTTGAGTTCAAGTTTGACTTTCCCTCCTTTTTAGTTTTCAAATTTACAAGCTTCCTTAGTTAGTAGATTTAATTTAATTAGGGTTGGTAATTAGGTTTAATTTGAGTCATTAAGTTTAATTAATTTCAAGCTAGTTCTCAACTCTATTTTCCTTGCCTTAATTGATGTCTTTCAAGCCCTATTTTTAATTCAAGTTTAGTGATTAAAAATCAAGTCCAAACCAATGATTAATGCTTTATTATATTAGAATTTAATTAAGATTAACAAGAGATTAACTAAACACACTTAACGCCGATTACATCTATCCTCGAGAGACATGACTCGGGAAAGCTTACCGCTCCACAATCGACTCTGTACTATTGCGGAGAAGATTTCTTAGAGTGCTAAGACTTCTTCGATCAGGCCCAAAACAAAAGGCCTAAAACATTCCTGAAAACCCTACCAACTTTCCCGCTCCTACCTGTCCCATCAGCTTTTTACGCCGCCCAACACAGAAACCCCTTCCTCTCCCCTCAGTTTTCACTTTACACAAATTCAAGCAAAAAGAACGCCATTTCTGCTATGCAACAAAGCTCGCCAACCAGCAGGTTTTCTAAAAATTATCAACAGCGCACCACTCTTCACCGACCTCCACAACTTTGAAAATGTGTAAGTCCCCAGATCTCTCCTCCTATCAATAATTTAATTTTACTACCATGTATGTACTGCATCTGCTGAGTTGATGTATCTTGTGTTGTTTCCCTCCCCTTGTATGTTTTAACTGATGATGAACTTAGCATCCTCCAACTATAATTCGCAAAATTCAAGCCTCTCCCCCGATTCAAACCCCACTGTGAACCCTTACATTTTTATCAGGAGACGAAAACAACCCCCTTCCCCCTCCGGCCTCCGTGACGAGCCAAAAGGCGACGTCAGCTGGTCAGAGCTAGAAGCCCAGACTAGGGCCCACTCCACCAACCTCTCTAGAAAACATATCTGAAGACCCTTCCCCTGCCCCTTTAACCCTTACGAATATACTAGAATGCATTCCCGTAATTAAACTTACGAATCCACCGCTTTGCGAGCATTTCCTGGAAAATCCAGTGACTATAGCTCGCTCCCTAAATGCTGCGGACCTACCTCCTTCATTCCTCTTAACCAAGGAAATTAAAGATAATTACTGGCTACTTCCTGACCCGGAGAAACTTGAGGAATTCAAACTAACCCTTAACCTCCCGACGACCACCCAAATGGTTCTTCCTGACATCCTCCATTTAGACCCCTTGAAACCATCTCCCAACCATATAACCCTTTTTTACGAGCTGCTTAGGTCAAGATTTAGATTCCTTCCACACGAGTTTTATATTGAGATCTCCAGCTTATATAAAATTTCCCTCTTACAATTGACCCCCAATTCCATGAAGTATCTAGCGGGTTATATCATATTATATAAATAATACAACACTCAGCCCGAACTAGGCTTTTTCCATTTTTGTTTTCAAATAAAATACCAGAACCATTCCTTCTACCTTTCTGCTCGTACTGGCAAAGCTCGCTTCTTAGTGAACCCCTCAAATAAGGTGACTGAGTGGAAGAAAAACTTTTTCTTTATACATAATACTGAGGAATGGTCCTTCTTAACCGAGCTACAATACCATACCCCAAAAAAATCCAATCCTCCAAGCCCCAAACAATTTCCCATTCTGTACAAATAATACTCTGACCAGCTCGCGGAGTGGAGTAAGCGCCCCTTTGACGTGGTGCTACTCACCAGCTGGTCAAAAGTTTTCAGATACGTAGGCATTGACTCCCGCCCAATAGACCCAGATCTTGCCCTGTCTGAATAAGAGTTAGGTAGGTTCTCCCTGTCTTACAATTTTTAGATCATCCCTTGTTAAAATTAAATAATAACACCCCTGTGCTACTACAGTTGTGTTTGTTAGAAGATGTGCCTCACCGAGCTCTGAGGAAGTGACAGAAATACCTAATCCTCAGCCTGACATTGTTCCAGCACCTCCTTCAATCCACGTAGATGAAGTGCTGAATCAGGTCTTTGGAACAGAGGCCGATCAAGAAGAGGACGACCAAGAGGAGGTACAACGGGTGCAAAGGCCTTCAAAAGGAAAGGGGAAACGTCCCCTCAAGCCTTCCGCCAAGAATCCTAGCTCCCCAATCCAAAAATTTCGTCGCCTCATCAAAACACATGCTGCGATCTCTTCGAGTTCGCAAAATATGGGCAAGGGAATAACCCAGTGTGACAATGCCAAAGAGATCCAGACTTTCCTCAACGAGCGAATAATCAAACAGGTAAACTTCAAAAACCCTTCCTCATATTAAGATAACACTTGCAAACCCTTAAAAAATGACGTGTTGCAGCTGGGTCCCCTAGTTTCCAAGCTTTCCGAGGAGTTGCCAGCTCGGCCCGCAGAGAGCGATCTCAGAAAGACATGCGATGAGCTGACCGCACAGACTGAACAACAAATGCGACAGCTGTCTTTGACTCAGAGAGAGCTGGATAACGCGAACAAACTGCTGAAAACTCGCGAAGAGGAGATAGTGATTCTGAAGAGTCAGGTAAACAACCTGAAGGATGAGATAGCTCGCATGGGCACTGAGCTCAAGGATACACAAAAATAGGCAGGAGAGTTCAAGGCGCAAAATCAGAAGCTTCGGGAGAAAAATCAGGTGGCGCGTGACCAGTGTATGGCCGAAGGTCGGCGAATCTTTCTCACGAGTGCGACAGGCTGAAAGTTCATTGGCATTTATCGGGAGGAACTGGTGAAGTCCTACAAGAAATCCTCCATATACTTTGGTAAAATGGCTGGTGGCGCCCAAGAATAGGTTTTCAAGGCTGCCGGAATATTCAAAGAGGAGGTCGCGGCCTTGAGCTGTACATACAACCCTGATGTGACAGCCATCATAGATAATCTAACCCCATTCAGTACTTTCAAAGGCGACATGAACCAGCCGATTGATGTTAAATGGTGGTTATCATTCCAAAGTCGAGCTATCCTGTCCACCAAACTCTACTCCGAATTGGAAACGCTTCTTGAAGATATAGTTCCTGCGTCTGGACCGAACACGACCTGAAGTCTCCTTGCTCTTTTCAATTCCAAAACTTATATTTATGCCCGTGGCATGTATAAACAAATTTTATTTGAACGTATCCATATTTTATTATATGCATAGCTTCGTCAACTCAAACTATCTACACCGTTTAATTAAAACCATATAAAAACCAAACCACAATCCATATATACAGCAAATCCACAACTTAACACAGGTCGCATGAAATTTCATCCAAATGCAATTATATAAGACCGTACAATTCAAAATAATCATAAGTCGAAAACAATCTCCTGGAGCTTAAAGTAAGCTCGTAACATGTTAGCTCGTGAAGACACAACCATCCATAATACCAGAACACGATATCTCAAGAAAGATATGTAATTCAAACATATCCCTCCCAAACATAAGTAAAACAGCATAACCACTCAATTATGAAAAATCATCAAGATAACTCGCCAAACTTTATTATATATTGCAAAAATTCTCCCTTCGAAGGGTACATCTCCACCGAGATAAATACGAGAGAAGTCCACCCCGGTCCAGGATTTCCTTCTCCCCCCATAAGTACATAAACACCACAAATACGAGAGAAGTCCACCCCGGTCCAGGGTTTCCTTCTCCCCCATAAGTACATAAACACCATCGCCGACTTAATAGAAACGTCATGTCACGTCCCGTGACTTATGACTCGGCTGAGCGAGTCATTTGTGCACTAAGTAGCGCAATATCACTTGGCGCGGAGCGGGTGATGGGCGGCACTGAGGCTTCTAGGCCCAGGTTGCCGGGCAGTGTGGCACGCGTGACCTGCGAAGGTGCGCAGCGCCGGTAGCTGTAGGCAAGGGCGACGCTGGCAGGCAGGCGCGGGTGCTGGCAGGCTGCTCGGACACTGGGTAACCCAGTGTCGCAGTTCTGGCGCGGATTTTGGCAATGCTAGGCGAGACTGGGCGCTGGGCGGTGATTAGCACATATTTGTCCTTATTTTTATTAGTATTTTAGTTCATTTTTCTACATATTTTTAGTATAAGTTGAATAGTTTAAGATTAAATTCGTAATTTTATACTTCCAGCTTATTTTACTTTATTTTGATTGTAATTGATGAGAATAGGCGATTATTCGTTGTTTTTCACCTTACAGCTAAGTAACCGGAAGAGTTCAGCGCGTAAATGGATGAAGTTCGATATTCAAGAGTGGAGAACGAGCTTTCCGGCGAAGAGTAGGAGAACGGTCAAGAAAATGAGGCATACCCTCAGTATCGTTGATCGACGTGAGGGTTTACGCTACGTTGACGTGACCCTGACCCACGATGGTCGACACTATGTCGATGATAAGCCGATGCAACTCTCTGAAGGTTCAATCCATGAACGTGTCAGTCGACGCGAGCGCTCGAGTAGCGTCGACGCCTAGAGCAAGCATGCATCGACCGACGCTCCGTCGACACTAAAACACACGAACTCTCTGTCGCGTCGATCCTAAATGCGTCGATCGACGCACCCCAAGACATGGAAAAACTATAAATACCTTTCATATTTCGTGTTTTTACAAGAGGATATACCACTACAACCCTACTTACAGTCCTTTGGCTCAAAAACAACACACTTTCACATCCCATATCAACGTAGAAGATCAAGATCGAAGATTCAAAAGTCACGAGTTCCAAGCTCCATCTGTTAGTTCGTGATTTAATTTTCGTCCAAGATTTACATAATCTCTCCAGATTAGCTGGAGAATTTACTGCAATTCCTTAGTTTAAACAATTACTCTATACTCTTTAATTGCTTTGTTAGTTTAATTTGTGCGATTAAGTAGTAGCTTTTCAATAATTGTTCTTGAATAATTTCATGCTTCACACCTTAGATACTTTTGGTATTCAGATTCGTAATCTTTCATTTTAGTTTATTTAATGTTTGGTTTGTTCATGCTTAGATAATTTATTCCGTTTACCTTATGCTTAGATAATTGCTTTTCAATTACGCTAGTTCATCTTATTTGAATTCGTAGATTGCTTTCTTGGTTTGAATTTACATGTTCTTAGTAATTGCTTAGAGTTACCTAGTTTTAATTAATATTTAAGTGCTTTAAATTCTTAGATAATCAAATCCAACCAACTCTCCCTCCCAATTCGTATAAGTTTTCATGTTACTTGTGATTGAACAAACTATTCGAGATTCTGATTGCATGTTCCTTGAGAGACGACTCGAGTTAACCTTGTCAACCTACACGCGATTCCGTTCTCTTGTGGGCAAGCTATTGATTTCTGACAAATATTTATAAGTAGCCACACACAAAAGCTTGAATCAAAAATTAGCGCCGTTGCCGGGGGACATAGCAAAGGTTTCAAAAATATGTATGTTCATTTTATTTTCTTTTCAGTCATATTTTTGTATAATTATTTTCTCTAGTCGATGCGTTTAATTTTTTGTTTAGTGTATGCAAAGTCGAAGATCACTGAGACTCGAGCTTGCACCATTCATCGATAATATTCATCGTTTCAATCAAGCTAGACCTCCTCATATATCTGAAGGCGAATCGTCTACTACCATCGATTTTGTTTATGATCCCGTTCCTGAAACAATATGAAGACGCGTAGATCCTGACAACAATCAACCACCAAGGAACCCTTTTATACGACAAATAAACGAATGCGGAAGCGAACCAACTCACCTCGAAGGACTGGCACAACCTCGAGAATACTGGGAAAATATTCAACGAAATATGATGGATCAGAATGAAGAGCAAGGAGGAGGAAATAGAAACCACCACCACCAGATCCAAGATGACTGGCTTGCTAATAACCACTGCAATGAGAGGAACGAGTATGATAGAAATTACTCAAGGACTAATAATCAAGAGAGACACGAAAGGGTAGCGCGCGAGCCAAGACAACGAGAGTTCACAACTCCTCAAGTGGGTCCCTACAGTTCTTCTATTGTGTTGGGTAGAACTACATGAGACTTTGAGCTGAAACCTCATATAAATAACAACCTCCTAACATTTCATGGCCTCGACAATGAAGATCCGTTAACTTTCCTCAAATAATTTTATGCCGAAGTCAATAGGATTCTATCTCCGGGACTTCATCACGAAGACCTTCAAATGGTGTTCTCTTTCCTAGCTGTATGAAGTATGGATCCAAATCTTGGCTACTTTCATTAGAACCAAGATCTTTGATCAACTGGCCCATGGTTAGCTATAAATTCATAAATCAGTATTACTTAGCTCAGACGACGGGCCAAATTAGGAGAAAAATAACAAACTTTGTCCAGCAAGATGGGGAGTTTCTTCATGAAGAATGGGAACGTTTCAAATCACCTTTGCAAGCGTGCCCACACCACAACTACTCTTACGGGATGGTTAATCAATTTTTCTATGATGGTTTAATGCAGGTACATAAGGATTACGTCGAGACTGCATCTTGATGAGACATTGGGGACTTGACGGCAAGTGACGCAAAAGCATTATTCGAAAGGTTGAGCGAGAAATCAGGACAAACTAACTCTCAGCCATAAAAGATTTTGGCCAAAGAAGTTTCTGAGACGCCAAATGAGAGAGATATAAAGTTTGACGAGATGGCCAAGGAGTTCGCTGTCTTAAAGGCAAAGATGACGAATATGGAATTATCGAAGAAGACTGTTGAGTTATGTGCACGATGTGGAGTACAAGGACATTTACCGAGCGTGTGCACAACTGTGTTTGATAAAGTGGAAGAAACGGAGGTCAAAGCTATTTAAAATTTCCAACCTCAACCTCTAGCGGGAAATACGTATCATCCATGACTTCCTAATCATCCAAACTTCAAATATGGCCCCGGACAAGTGCCTGCACATGTGCAAACAAATGATCAAATTTTAGTATGGAAACAAAATCAAGTAGCTGAGACTGTAAATCGAGAAGAACTCATGCAATTAACTTCACAAGTGAATAAGCAAATAACGGATCTCAATGCAAAATTTGAGTCAAGGTTTGATGAACTAGTCAAGGATGTACATCAAGGTCATGAGCTTGTTAAGGCTATGCATCAAGGGCAGCAGCATTCAGATATGATTATAGGACAATTGTCCGCGACTGTAGCAACATTTTCGAAGGAGAAAATTAAGTTTTTGAGCTAAACGGAACACGCCTCGGCTATTCATGTGATGAGAAGTGGAAAAGAGGTAGATAATGAGATAGAGATAGAAAAGGAAGAAGACACGGACAAAGCCGAGACCCAACCGCAAGTAGATGCAACCAAACCGGTCGATCATATGTATAAATCGACCAATCCATATGTGTCAGGAGTGTTGAAAAGAAGGAACAATTCAGCAATTGACTAATCAATTGATCACCCAAAGAAATTGATTAGTTGTGATCATGTTCCCTTCCCAAGTCGACTTCGCCCGGCGAAAGAAAATAAGAAATTTATGGATTTGTACAATTTATTGAAAAATGTGAACATAAATCTTCCCTTACTAGATGTGATAAAGTCGATGCCCGCATACGTTAAATTTTTCAAGGAGTTAGTCGTGAGAGAACGGCGATATGAGATGACACAACGAGTGGAATTAACCAAGGAGGTAAGCGCCATATGCAAGGGTCCGCTACCCATAAAGGAGAAGGACCCAGGGAACTTTTGCATAACTATTGCCCTAGGGAATGGGCAAACGGCACGTGGAATGCTCGACCTTGGTGTAGGGATCAATTTGATGTCGTACTCACTATATAAAGAATCTGACCTTGGAATAATGAGGCCGACTACGATGCGACTATAGTTGGCGGATCGATCAATTAGACAACCGCTTGGGATAGTTGAAGATGTATTAGTTCAAGTCGGCAAACTTATAATTCAAGCTGATTTCGTCATACTTAATGTCGACGATGTTCCAAAAGAAGGCACGGGCATACTATTTTGCTAGGCCGACCATTTATGTCCACCTCTCATATATTAATTGACATTCACAAGGGGAGAATGACCTTATCCATTTTGGATAAGATAGTCACATTTTCGCTTAAAGAAATCAACAACACTCCTACACCGTTTGTGAAAGACGAATGTTCTGTTGTTGATTTAGTAGATTCATTAGTGAATGAAATCCTAAGCATTAGCACTATGAACGAGCTTGATGATGAGGATGGCGAGGATCACTTGAGCGGAGAGGAATTGATGGATTTGTTGGGAATTGAGTTATGTGATATTGTAGGTGAATTTAATGATGAAATGCCCATAGAGAATAACGCACCTAAAATCGAGTCAAAATTGGAGTCGAGGCTGATTTGTACATATTTGTATGTGATTTTCGTGTGCTTTTGCTTTTCATTTTGTGTGCTTTGTCAGGTTTTAAGTTTATATTCTTCTCGTTTCTCTTTATTTTAGTATTTTTTGTTTCTTATCTCATTTTATATTTTTCTCCTTTATTTTATAAGTAATAGTCTAATTATGTTTAATTTTCTCTTTCAGCWTCGAGACGAAGAAGATTGGACGAGCAATGTGCTGAGCTGACATTGGGTACCAGTCTGACACTGGGTTACCCAGTGTCCGAGTCCTGCCGACACTAGCTGCCGACGCCCGCAACCTGCGTCTGCGTCAGTCGACGCACCATCGATGCGCAATTGTAGTTGCATCGATTTTGCCCCGTGTCGATTGACGCACTGCCTGGTCGACGCCCACAACCTGCGCTCGCGTCCGTCGACACACCGTCGTCGCTTGGTCGACGCTAAGGTAGTTTTGGCGGTTATTTTGGAAATTCTATTAAAGGCCGGTGGTTTCTTCATTTTTAGAGTGCTGGGACGAGGGGGAAAGGTCCAGAATAATGTAGAGAATCCTCGGTTCATGCCACCTTTCGATTCATACATAATTCATGTTTAATAGTTCGTCATTTCTTCGTTTCTATGTCGTACGACGTTTCAGGCCATTTCTCATCGCTGAAGATCATCGATGGCTGTTGATTTCCTAGATAATAAGTATTTCTGCACTTTGCTTATTTGTCATAGTTTAGTATAATCCTTTTACCAGTTTTCTCGTAGTTAATTTATGTTGGATTAGTTGTTTGTTTTTAATGATGATATTGCTCGTGCTTTGCGTTGAAATTATGCTTCGATCATGATGATGCTAGTTGGATAATTTTATCCTTCTAGTGCCTAGTGTCATTTAGAACCATCGGGATTGACAACCCTGATCGTGGAGATGATTCTAGCGCACTAGAATGTTGCTTTTCTCAATCGTTTTTAAGTTATCCATTTTATTGCTCGTAGATGTTAGAAAGCCCCAAACCTTATTTGATCGAGTGTTTAGTTTAGTTTTTATTTTCATTTCTATGTACGTAAAATCAAACACCGAAATAGTTTCCGATTAGTTTTCCTTGTGATTTGACTCGAGTCAGCTTATCGCCTACAATAGCTCCGTTCTCTTGCGGACGAGCTTTTTATTTTAAAGTCAAAAAGTTCGATTCAAAATTTGGCGCTGTTAACGGGGAAGGCTAAAGGCTGCGATTTTTGGTGTTTGTTTTTATTTGTTTGTTTGTGTTAGTGTTTGTTGTTAAATTTTTTTTTTTTGTTATTTTTGTACTTTCTGGTACACTTAATCTCGTTTGTTGAGTATTATGCTTGTAGTCAAATCTTTGACGATTTGAGATTTTCGATTGAAGATGGCAGATTATCGAGTGAGTTCGCCGTATGATGACTTTTACGCTCCATCTTTTGATGAAGATATGTTTTTCCCAACGTCTGATTGGCATGGGTTTCGACCGGCAATTCCTTTGAGCTTTGCAATGAAGGAGTACGACCTAGAATAGTTTTATCTCGAGCAACTTCCAATTTTTCATGGATTTCCGAGCGAAGACTCGTTTCACTTCATCCGAGAGTACAAAGCTATAACCAGCACATTCCCTCTTTTCAGACTTACATGGGATCAAGTGAAGATGCGGCTTTTCATGTTCACGTTAAAGGATCGGGCAAGTGAATGGTTGACTAATCTAGAGCCTGATTCCTTGAAAACGTGGGATGATGTAGTAGATCAGTTCATGATGTCGTTCTACTCGTCTGAATGGGTCCCACCTTTGGTTTCTTACAATTCAAGCTTTAATGATCCATACGCTTCACTTAATCACTTCGATCACGCCCCATCACAAAGTTTCTATTGCCCAACCTTTAACGAAAATTTTTATAATCCGGGTTTGGAACCTTTTTACATGGGATATGGTTCGTATGCTCTACCCGACTCTTATTCTTTGAGCTACGACCCGTTTCTTCTTCTTACATCAAACTCTTATGTTTCGAGTTTCGAGCAGTTTTTTCCCAAAACAACATATCACGATTCGAGATATAATGATCCGTGTGCTCCTTGCGAATCATATTCTTATACCCTAAGCTATGATTGTTATCCTTTGTCTCATTCGTGTATTACTGATCATGAAACTCGAGTTGAGGTAAATCAACCTCATTTTGACGAGGTGACGTTATTTGATGTGGTAGAGCCTACAGTGGATGTTTGTTCGGAAGAGGTTTGTAAGATGGCTGAGATCGAGGAGTTGGTTGAGACTCGCCCCCTTGCGATTTTTGATGACACTACGGATAAAAGTGTGGGGTGTTGCCGTTGGAGTGCCCAGAAAATATTGGAGATTCGGGTCTCCCTACTCTTGGTGAAGAAGGTGGAGTTATGGTGACGATTTCTGAGGGGAGTGAGACTATTGAGTCATATCTTGAACCACCCGAATCTTTGTTGAAATTTGATTTTGAGGTGGTAGACGAGATAGTCGAGAAGGTGCCCAATCACCCCATGCTACAATTGCCGTTTGATATATTTGTGGTGATAAATTACTCGCGTTTCCGACCCCCGAAGCTATTTGGAGTGTTCGGCATCTCGGGACATGCTCTTTGTGCCCGCCTTGGTGATTATCATCGCCAATTCTTGCTGTTGGAGAATACCAAGGCGTGGCACGATCGCCATCTATTTTTAGACCCGGGATGACATCGACCGTAGACGTCGTCAAGATAAAGACGTTATTCAAGCGCTTCTTGGGAGGCAACCCAAGACTTTTAATTTTATATGTTTTTGTGTGTTTTTGTTCTTGTTGTTTTAGGTCCCCTTCAATGTTGAGGCCCGCTGGACGATTTTTGACTCCCGACTCTTCACCACAAGCGCGATTTCAGGGACGTATCTATCTTTCTCTTCCTTTTACAATACCTTGCATAAATTTTCATGTTATACAATGTGGACATTGTATGTTTTAAGTGTGGGGGGTTTGTCCTTGGTTTGGTTGGTAATTATTCGTATGCTTGCTTGTGGTTGATTTGAGTTGTGTGTATTGATATTGATTGGAAAATTGACGAAGTGACATGGTTTGATGCTTTGGTTAGGATATTTAGACTTTCGTTCGAATAATAGTGTAATTGTGGGGAATGAATTGTAAATAATCTATGAAGTGTTTTGTCTTCTGTTCTATTCTTGTTTCATTCCAAAGAGTCGAATACTCTCTACTAGTCCCATTTTTAGTTCACCACTATAGGATTTTATGTAATTTTTATTTTTATTTTGGAGACGTTAAAACTCCACGTGCAAAGTTGAGAAATGATATCAGTTTCACTTAGCAACGTAAGATTGGAGTCAATTAACTCTCGCTTTTGATTTTTGTAAATTATGTCCGTTTAGTACCTCATCTGTATGGGTACTCCATAAATTAAAAAAAAGAAGAAAAAAATAAAATAAAAAAGAGAAAAAGAACAAGAAAAGAAAAAGAAAGAATAAGTACAAGAAGAGAAAACCTTGTAAAAGTTGAGTTCTTATTTTTGTTTTTATTTCTTAGATTGTATTGTTAAAAAGGTGTTTAGATGACTGGGCTAGTTGGGTGACGAGTTGGTTGTTTGAGCAGGGATAAACTTTGGCCGAGGCATGGATGGGTGACGTACATGGAGGTCAACTCGTTACCTTTAGGTGTTCGGAAGCTAGTCTAAATCTCTTATCTCAACGTTATCGTGTCGTCATTTTAGTTGAGTTTTTAGTCGATTTAATGCATTAACTTCTTAAATCATATGGATGCATTAGTAATTAAGTCATTGGGTAATTAGCTTTTCCTTGTCTAAGTCTAGATTAGATTTTGCTTGAGGACAAGCAAAAAAGCTAAGTGTGGGGTAGTTGATTTGTAAATATTTGTATGTGATTTTCGTGTGTTTTTGCTTTGCATTTTGTGTGCTTTGTCGGGTTTTATGTTTATATTCTTCTCGTTTCTCTTATTTTTAGTAATTTTCGTTTCTTATCTCATTTTATGTATTTCTCCTTTATTTTATAATTAATAGTATAATTATGTTTAATTTTCTCTTTCAGTATCGAGACGACGAAGATTGGACGAGCAATGTGCTGAGCTGACACTGGGTTCCCCAGTGTCTGAGTCCTGCCGACACTAGCTGCCGACGCCCGCAACCTGCACCTGCGTCAGTCGATGCACCATCGATGCTTGGTCGATGCACACTTGCAGTTGATTCGATCCTACCCCGCGTCGATTGACGCACTCCCTGGTCGACGTCCGTAACCTGCGCCCGCGTCAGTTGACGCACCGTCAACGCTTGGTCGGCGCTAAGGCAGTTTTGGCAGTTATTTCACAAATTCTATAAAAGGCCAGTGGTTTCTTCATTTTTAGAGTGCTGGGACGAGGGTGAAAGGTCCAGAATAATGTAGAAACCCTCGGTTCATGCCACCTTTTGATTCATGCATAATTCGTGTTTAATAGTTCGTCATTTCTTCGTTTCTATGCCGTTCGACGTTTAAGGCCGTTTCTCATTCGATGGCTGCTGATTTCCTTGATAATAAGTGTTTCTAAAGTTTGCTTATTTGTTTTTATAGTGTAGCTTTGGATTTCATTGTACTTTGACGTTGAACTTTAATAGCGTAATTTAGTATAATCCTTCTACCGGTTTTCTCATAGTTAATTTATGTTTATCTTCTTAAGTAGTTTAGTTTGGATTTCTTGTTGAATTAGTTGTTTGTTTTTAATGACGATATTGATCGTGCTTTGTTGTTAGATTATGCTTCGATCATGATGATGCTAGTTGGATATTTTTTATCGTTCTAGTGCCTAGGGTCATTTAGAACTATCGGGATTGACAACCCCGATCGTGGAGATGATTCTGGCGCACTAGAATGTTGCTTTTCTCAATCGTTTTTAAGTTTTTCTTTTTATTGCTCGTAGATGTTAGAAACCCCAAACCTTATTTGATCGAGTGTTTAGTTTAGTTTTTATTTTCGTTTCTATATACGTAAAATCGAACACCAAAATAGTTTCTGATTAGTCTTCCCTGTGATTCGCCTACAATAGCTCCGTTCTCTTGCGGACGAGCTTTATATTTTAAAGCGAAAAAGTTTGATTCAGAGGCCACAACGAGATCTTTCGAAGTATGAGTCAAAAAAGGAGATGAAGCCACCACATAGAAGTTTGAAGAATGTATTCCTCGACCCTTACAATATTTTTAGACGTGCCCAAAACAAGAGCGAGGCATTTAGCAAGGATTGGATGACGAAGGAGAAGAAGTCGAACGAGGTTTTTAACATGAAGTTTAATGATTAGAAGTTCACGGTTGGTCAATTAGTGCAATATTACTCCAATCGTGAATTTAAACCAACCGATTTTAAGGCCGAATGGAGTGGACCATTTTTAATAAAAGAATTAGATGAGTATGGAGTAGCCACTCTATTCGAGGAGAGTGAAGAGTTGATATTTCAAGTCCAGAAGCATCGACTTAAGCCTTATTACAAGAATTATACGAAGGATAGAGATTATATAAAAAAGGAGTTCGTGGGCCCACCACGAGCTGGAAATTGATCAAGCAACTTGTGTCAAGCTTTCGACGTTAAATAAGCGCTTCTTGGAAGGCAACCCAGGCGTCAATTTTTCTTTTTTCTTTTTCTTTAATTCTTTCGATTTTTCTTTAATATAGTTCTGGTTATATTGTGTCAATTGCCGTGGTACGTTTATGTGTGTGTTGATGTGCAAAAAATACGATAAAATTGCTTTTTGTAGATAACTAACAATTATATAGCGGTAGCTTGTTACCGCAAGGCCTTACCGCTAGTTCCACTCGAGGCATTAACAATGACGATCAACCACTTAACCTGCCGCTAGCTGCAGCAATCAGGGATAACGATGAGCTTACCGATAGGCAACCTACCGCTACATGCTACCGCTAGTAGCGTCTGCCGCCTAATTTTTACGAATTTCATTTCACCGATCGAGGTCTCAATCCGAACCAAGTAAGCCACAATCCGACCAATATATCCACAAAAGGCGTTCCACTGGGCACTTGCGTTTGGCAATTGATCACAAAGGACAAATTCAATTACAGGACTCTAGACGAAGGCCAATTGCACGACTTCAATTGGAGAGACTCGATCTTTTTAAGGGAAGTTTCCTTTTCCCTCTCTCGTTTTATATCTGCTTGTGGAAATTCAGAGATTGTCGGATTTTGAGGGAGGGGGAGGGTCGAGTATGTTGTGTATTTCGTAAATTAGGTCTCGTGATTAATTACTTTACCCGCGCTAATTTGTGTTTGTCTGGATTGCCTGTCGATGTTAAAAATGTATGATTTGATGTTCTTGTCTTTTGAGCATGCATAAGTGCATAAATTTCTCGTAAATTATTATTTATATATTGTAAAATGGTACTTGGACGCAATTGATTTCGCAAAACCTTAAAAGCAGCGTCTATTTTGAACTTTTTCATGCAAAAAGCCTGTGAGTAAGCCTGAGTGTTTATCATCTTTGCATGCACTTGAGTGAGTTCTATTTTGAGATCTCTCTGAAACCGCTGTGTGCAATTGACTTTGAACATGATGTTAAGGCACAAATAAAACCCTATTCCGGTCATATCCATATATATTAGCCGCTATAAATTCCGAATGAGCCATTCATAGCCAAATTACCCATGCCAATAGCCTTGAGTGGTTGAGTCGACCCCTACAAATCCATTAAAAGCGTGGGGTAGGAGTTCATTAATTTTTACTGGTTATTAGTGTTTTGGAAATTTAATTAGGAATTTATGATTTTGTGAATTTTTGTAATTAAGGACCACCACCCAAAAAAAAGAGAAGAAAAGAAGAATAAAAAGAAAGAAAAAAAGAAGGATGGTGAGTCTAGTTGGATCGTGTTGAGTCAATGCCTACGCCAATAAAGGCTTGTGTTTATTATTTATTTTATTTTATGAAGCCTAATGTTTAGAAGGCATGAGTTGTGTAGAAGCATACCATGAGCTTCTAAGTTGTTTAAGTGTTTTGTTCAAAATTCGGTTTAGAGTTGCGAGTTGAGAAATAACCTATGTATAAAGGCTGTGTTATGAGTGTTTAGTGAGGTTTTTATTTTTGAACGAGGTGAAGCACATTACTTCGTGATATTAGACTAGTTGAGTGAGTTATTGATCACGTTAGATCATGAGTTATCCACACGACTTATATATTCCATACCCGTCCAAAGAGCCTTACGTTAAAACCTGAAAAGACCTTTTCCGATTCTTAGTTGATAACACACTTAATTTGCGATTGAAAAGAGATTGATTTCCGGTTCTTGTTGATTGTGCTTGTATTTGTATGGTTTGAGCATATACACGTTCCATGCAGAAAATACTTGAGTGCTTTGAGCGTACACCTGATACATTACCCTTTTGAGAGGATGCATGATTTTTGTTTTTGAACCGACAATGTAATAAGGGTGGAGTGTTTGAAGTTGCGTGACATGTATCTATATTTTCAAAATTATCTATGAAACATCGTACGACTCATGGCTTGGACTGATTTTCATTCTTATTAGTGTTTGAAATTATCGTTCATTCGAGGACAAACAAACCAATAAGTGTGGGGTAGTTGATTAACACATATTTGTCCTTATTTTTATTAGTATTTTAGTTCGTTTTTTTACTTGTTTTTGATATAAGTTAGATAGATTAAGCTTAAATTCGTACTTTTATACTTCCAGCTTATTTTACCGTATTTTGATCGTAATTGATGAGAATAGGCGATATTCGTTGTTTTTCACCTTACAGCTAAGTAATCGGAAGAGCTCAGCGCGTAAATGGATGAAGTTCGATGTTCAAGAGTGGAGAACGAGCTTTCCAGCGAAAGAGTAGCAGAACGGTCGAGAAAATGAGGCATACCCTCAGTAGCGTCGATCGACGCGAGAGTCGACACTATGTCAACGTGACCCAGACCCACGACGGTCGACACTATGTCGACGGTAAGAAGACACAACTCTTTGAAGCGTCGATCCATGACCGCGTCAGTCGATGCCCCTGCCCAGTCGATGCGAGCGCTCAAGTAGCATCGACGCCTAGAGCCAGCACACGTCGGCCGACGCTCTGTCCATGCCAAAACCCACGAACTCTCTGTCGCGTCGATCCTAAATGCGTCGATAGACGCACCGACCGACATGACTGCCTAGAATTGCATTTTTAGGGTTTCTTGTTGCCCAAGACATGGAAAAACTATAAATACCTTTCATATTTCGTGTTTTTACAAGAGGATATACCACTACAACCCTACTTACGGTCCTTTGGCTCAAAAACAACACACTTTCACATCCCATATCAACGTAGAAGATCAAGATCGAAGATTCAAAAGTCACGAGTTCCAAGCTCCATCTGTTAGTTCGTGATTTAATTTTCGTCCAAGATCTACATAATCTCACCAGATTAGCTGGAGAATTTACTGCAATTCCTTAGTTTAAACAAGTACCTTAAACTCTTTAATTGCTTTCTTAGTTTAATTTATGCGATTAAGTAGTAGCTTTTCAATAATTGTTCTTGAATAATTTCATGCTTCAAACCCTAGATACTTTTGGTATTCAGATTCATAATCTTTCATTTTAGTTTAATTAATGTTTGGTTTGTTCATGCTTAGATAATTTATTCCGTTTACTTTATGCTTAGATAAATTGCTTTTCAATTACGCTAGTTCATCTTATTTGAATTCGTAAATTGCTTTCTTGGTTTGAATTTACATGTTCTTAGTAATTGCTTAGAGTTACCTAGTTCTAATTAATGTTTAAGTGCTTTAAATTCTTAGATAATCAAATCCACCCCCCCCCCCCCCCCAAATTTGTATAAGTTTTCGTGTTACTTTTGATTGAACAAACTATTCGAGATTCCGATTGCATGTTCCTTGAGAGACGACTCGAGTTAACTTGCCAACCTACACGCGATCTCGTTCTCTTGCGGGCAAGCTATTGAATTTCTGACAAATATTTATAAGTAGGCACACACAAAAGCTTGAATTAGGCGGCGAGGCTGGGCGAGTCTAGGCCACCATTCCAGAATATTAGCCATTTTTGGAGCCTCTTCTTGGCACCGATTTGGGCACGTCTTGGCTTGAACTTTGGTCTCCCATGCTTGGTCTATAAAATAGGAATTTTTAAACATAAAAACCAAAGAATTTCACCAATCCTTGAACTAATTGAATCCATTAAACCATACTAAATATAAAATCAATAAGAAACACGAAAAGCAACAAAAATGAGAAAACCAACAAAAAACATAACAAAAGTCGATTAAAAACTACTAAAATCAATATAAAACTCTAATTAAAAACACGATAAAAACACCACAATTACATGCTAAACACCCATGTGTGCGGAGAGGGCTGCGATGGTCTGGTCAACAGGCACGCCAGATTTGACCAGGATGATGATCAAACGGAGTTTTTTGATGGAGAGGACGAAATCTTTGGGGTTGTAGTGGCTGGAGATTGGAAACTGGCCCTTGCGGTGAGCGCGATCTAGGGTTCCGTCGACTTTGGAGGTGGTGCGATTGTAGACGGAGATTTAAAATCCTTTCTTGGCGATGTTGAAGGCGAGGTTTTGGCCCATTACAGCTAGACCTGCTAATCCGATTTGGGATAGCGCAGCTGACTCCATTTTCGGTTTTGCTGCTGAAGCTGAAGAATATTGTGGCAATGGCGGATTTATAGATGAGAAGAAAAAAGAAAATGTTCAGATATTAGAGGGCTGCTTTAATCAATTGTTTTTTTAATTTATTACGTGGTGAATGCAGATCTTCGGATGAGACACGGATCAACGATCGAAACAACTTTCTTGAGCAAGATGCGGATCGGTGACATGGCATCACGGCGCCTCATCAACGGCGGTTCAAAGCAAAACCGCCGTTAAATATGTTTTTACGGCGGTTTTCTAGAGAAACCGCTGTAAAATCCATCATTTAACAACAATTTTCTTAAAACCGCCATACAATCTTACATCATACGGTGGTTTTAAGAGAATCGACGTGAAATCTGAACTAATTAACGTCGGTTCTTAAGGAACCTTCGTGAATACTTGTTAATTCACGACGGTTCCTTAAGAACCGACGTTAATTAGTTCATACCTTAATTAGTTCGCTGGATTTAATGGCGTTC
>BMAC01000426.1:893667-905052 GCA_014905375.1 Phtheirospermum japonicum | reverse complement strand
CCTCAATGTATGTGATATTGAATTGAACAAACTGTTTGAGATTTCCGATTGTATATTCCTCGAGAGACGACTCGAGTCAAGTTGCAAAACTACGCATGACCTCGTTCTCTTGCGGGCAAGCTATTGATCTTTTGACAAATTTTCATAAGTAGGCAACACAAAAGCTTGAATCAAGCATCAATTGATTTTAGGCTGGGAGTCGGATTCGAGACCATTCAACACAGCCGAGGGCCCAGATATAGTGCATGAAGCGCTCGGTAAAAAGGGATCATTCCGTTCGGCCATCTCGAGCCAATACTTGATGTCGATCACCATCAGCCAGATAATCATCATATTCATCAAAGAGTTATACAGATCGACCTTGATGTCGTAAACCTTGAAATCAGCCCCCACCTTCTTCTCCACATTACTACATTTCTTCGATGGCTGAGATGATGACATTTACCGAAATCGATTAAATAAAATCAACCATTTTGCGAATAGAAAATCAGTCGGATTGCGACCTCTGTTGGTGGGCACGAATCTATGAGAAATTAATAGACAGAAGCTTCTGATGGTGGGGTTAGCGGTTGCCCTCACCATAAGTTTGGCCGTTAACTATTAATGGTAGGTTAGTTGTCGTAGTGACCATTGGTGCTACCGTTAGGCTCTTCGTCGAGCACCTGCTGTGCAGAACTCAAATGCCGGTATTCTCATTTCAAGTCCTAACTAAAATAAACCAAAACTACATTCCCAACTCAAGCAGTTTAATTCGAGTTCAAGGGTCAAGCCATGCTTACCCAATTGCCGAGAAGAGGATCATGTCATTGCTCCTAGATTTCCGAGAATCAAATGGCCGGAATGCATCCAAGGTATGTTAGAATGCGACGTTTTTTAGCGTGTGGCTAGAGTGTGACCCGTGCTCGCCAGAATGCGGCTTGTGTTTGGAATTCGTAGCCGGTGTTTTATGATTTACGAATTTTGTCTCCTGATTCGTATGTGCACGTGGTGGTTGCAAGTATGAATAAACCTCTAATTTTTGATACTTATACTTTCTGTTCTGGGCCGAGCATTTAACGCGTTAGCTGTGGCCTTAGCGGTCGGGTTACCTCTAACCTTACCGCTAGTATTCTCTATTTGTTGCTAACGGTATCTTTTTGTAGATTTTTATTGGTGATGAATATATACGGGTTCATAGATTGGTATTAACGGGATTCGATTATTCGTAGGGATCTATGTGTTTTTTGATTTTGAAATTGAAGGAAAGCAAAAATAAAGGGAAATAAGCAAAACAAGCAATAAACTTGAACTATGAAGATAAACTTAGTCTATAAACGTAAATGCAAGTATTTTGGATGCCTAGAGCGTCTGCCTTATTAAAGTTGCAATAAATAAGCAAAACAAGCAATAAAAAGCAGGGAAACAACAATTTACAAACATGAAAACCTAAAGTACAACTACGCATGTATGATCATAAAAATCTAAATAAATCAAATCAACGAAAATCGAAAGCACCAATAGAAAGATCAATAAAAGTTGACGTGAAAGTTTAAATCTTTTCAAAAAATAACTAGAAATGAAGAGTAGATCTAGGATTCAACATAAAGCCATGCATGAAAATAAAAACCAAAATAAAGCATATGAAATACTCAAAATAAAAATAATCAAGTACCCGATCTATGATCTTTGTGTGTCACTCACCTGGATTTCATATCCTAATCACAAAATCTAACAATAAATCTAAGAGCTAAGGCAAAATGCATAAATTGAAGAACAAGCTTGAAATTGAAGAATAAGGAAGAGAATAATGAAAAACTTACTTGAATTAAGGAAAGGAAAAACAAACTTGAATATAATTGCAATCCAAAATAAAATTCAAGTGAGGATTTTAATTCTTCTTGAGCTTACAAACCCAAGGAAAAGCTTGAAATTAAATCTAAGAACTGGAGAGATAAAGTAAATCTAAAAACTAGAGAGAGAAATTAAATCTCAAACCCATCTGAGAGTTGGGAGGAGAGTTGATCCTTTACCAAATGAGAGTTGTGTTATATTTATACTAGGTTTAATTGGGATTAAATGGTCCAAATTAGCCTTTAAGGCTTGGATTTCCCGGGTTTGACCAAGTTTGACCCAAAATGGTCTTGCTAGCCACTTGGCTCGACCCTAGGCTTGATTTGGCTCAAGGTGGCTCGAGCTTGGGCGCACTTGGGTGCTGGCTGTTAGTAGGGCTGGGCGCTGTTGGCGTGGCACGGGTGTTGGCGTTACTTGGCGTGGGGGCTGGCACGGGTGATGGCGCTGGCAGTGGGCGCTGTTGGCAGCTTGCAGGCGGGAGCGTGCGAGCTCTGCCTGCTAGGCGTGTTCGAGCGCTGCGCACGCGTGGGCATGATGGGCGCTGCCTGGCGCAATGTTGGTGTGCCTTGGAGTGCATCAAGGCTTGGTATGAGTTTTGTCTTGCCTTGGCAAGGCTTGGCTATCATTCCAGAATGTTTGGCCATTTAGGAGCTTGCTCTTGGCGCGGATTTTGGCAAGTCTTGGCACGGTTTGGCTTGATTTTTGGTCCTCAATGTCTTGGCTCAAATTTAATTCATTAACCCACCTATGAAATAAGAATTTTGAACATAAAAACCCAAGAATTACACCAAACCTCAAATTAATTGAGCCCATTTAACCATATTAAGTATAAAATCAAAAAGAAACACAAAAAACAACAAAACGAGAAAATAACCTAATAACTTAACGAAACTCGACTCAAAACCACTATAAATGACACTAAAATCTAATTAGAAATACGAGAAAAACACCACAATTACATGCAAAAAAAATTGATAAAATATTATGAACATCATTAAAAATAAACAACTTACAGATAACATTAAAAATAAAAACCTAGATAAATAGGATAAAAATCCTAATGACTCATAAAGAAATCAAATAAAAACTGCTGAATAAAACTAGCTATTCTAAACATCATAGGGGTTCACGCTACTAGAGCTAGAGGATGGGGTTGGGTCCATAGAGTAAATCCTTCAGTTCTTCGATCTCCGCATCTGCTTTCGCCAAAATTTCGTCCATCTTGGCAAGGTTAAAGAGGTGTGTTGCTTCATTGAGCAAAAGGTCGTGATTCTCGGACATTAACTCAACAATCTTGGCCTCTACTTCTGCAAAGTAATCCTCCAGCCTGGTAATATTAAGAGCAAGTGTCGCTTCATCAAGAACAAGGTCATTATTATCAGACGTTATATCTCGAATCGTCTCTCTAGCTTCGTCTAAATGATTTTGTTGATCCTCCAAGGCCTCTTCATGTTCCTCTCTTCTCACCCACCCGTGCTCCAATCCCGCAGGTTATGGCCGGTTTCGCTTCAACTTTGTTTACGAGGGTTATAGTAAAATTTTGTGTCGGGAGGTGGTCGAGACGTGGCAAAATCTTGAAGGATTTATGAATAATGGAGTGCTCAAGGGGGTTTTATATAGGAGTCCTAGATTCTTTATTAATCTAAATAAGGTAGGAATTAACAAAGCTTACTTAATCAAAACAGGACTCTCAATGGAAATAGATCCAGACCCATMATTTCCCAAACATTTGCTAYAATACTTACCATAATAAGACTTACCTTGTGGGAATAAGTTCMCAAAAATCGCAGCCCCGAGAATCTCCAAAATCAGCGGATTCGACAAYGCTAGCGGTAGCCGTAGCGGTAAGGCCTACCGCTAGGGTGATTGTTAAGTGTTTCAAAAGGTGGCTAGCAGTTTGGGCTAATGGTTGGCTTGCWTCGTAAGGACTTGCCAAAATACTCTAGAGGTAGCTTTAGTGGTAAGGGCTACTGCTAGGTCCACCGTTAAAACTCTCTGTTCGTGGTTAGCGATAGCCATAACGGTGTGARGTACCGCTAAGTTGACCGTTAAATCTCCCAGTTTCCTGTTAGCAGTGGACTTAACGGTTKCCTCCACCGCTAATCMTCCATTAAAACCCCTTTGTTTTCATCTAGCTATTGATCCTTGTTGTTAAGCCTRGGAAAAATGCTAACGGAAGGGTTAACGGTAGTAGCTACCGCTAACCGACCGCTAGGGCTCCAAAAAAGGCAAATTCACCTGATTTTCTGCACATCAACACACGCTTAAATGTACCACTGCATTTAACTCGAAAAAATGATAAAAATACAACAAACAAAAAAAGTAAAAATCAAAAGAAAAACTAAAGAAAAAGGAAAAGAATAAAAACGCTTAAGTTGCCYCCCAATAAGCGCATCTTTTAACGTTGCTTGCTCGGCGAGATAACTAGAGATTAATTTTCAGGCGGAGGTGGATCTTCTAATCCCACTAATTTGTGATTTGGCTCGTCACCATCCCATCWTGATAGAGTTTTACTCTCTGTCCATTGACTTGAAAAGTYGAATCCTTCWTCTCGTCGTATAGAGTGACCGCTCCAAWGTTATTTATCTCTCTAATTAAAAACGGACCACTCCATCTCGACTTGAGCTTACTTGGAAACAACTTAAACCAAGATTTATAGAGCAAAGCTAACTTACCATCCTCTAGTTTTTTATCAACAATCTAATGGTCGTGACGTTCCTTATCCTTCTCTTCTGCTTCCATGCGCTATCATATGCCTCATTTCMACTTTCTTCGAGTTCGGTCAGCTCTAGCTTCCTATACTCGCACGCTTCATCGTAATTCATATTCAGCATATGAATAACTCAACTTGCCTTGTGCTCTATCTCGACTTGCAAATGACAGGCCTTCCCCGAAACAAGCCGGAAGGGCTCATACCTAGTACCGTTTATATGYTGTTCTATAGGCCCACAATGCATCAATAAGCTTCGTCGCCCAATCCTTCCTATTTGTCCCAACTACTTTCTCGAGTATTACCTTCAGCTGATGATTACTTGTTTCAACTTGCCCAGAGGTCTGTRGATGATATACAGTGGCTACTTTATCCCAAACCCCCATATTTGGACTTCAGTCTTTCAAAAGCTCGGTTGAAGAAGTGACTTCCACCATCACTTATTATTGTCTTTGGGATTCCGAATCTAATGAAGAGGTTCTCTTGCAAGAATTTAAACACTATCTCAGCATTTRSCTTGCGCGTTGGAATCGCCTCCACCCACTTGGACACGTAGTCGACTTCTACCAGTATATACTCAAAATCACCACTCTTGGGGAACAGCCCTATGAAATATAGGCCCCATACATCAAAAATCTCTACCACCTGATTAGGCACCATTGAAATCTCATCCCTCTTACCTATATTTCCGATTTGTTGGCAATTATTGCACATCTTAAAGTACTCGTACACGTCATAAAATAAGGTAGTCCAATAGAACCCAGCTTGAAGGACTTTAAATGTCATCTTTTAATATCCTAAGTGCAGGATACTTGATATTTCATCATCAGGGACGCATCTTCTGCTCAGCCCATCCTTGCAGCATTTGAGCCCGTATGGAACATCCCAAAAGTAACTCCTGCACTTATGTATAAATCTTTTCTATTCTTGGTAGGATAAATTGTTAGGCACAATGTTTCAAGCAAGATAATTCACTATGTCAGCATACCAAGGAGTAACTAAATTTTCAAGAGTATAAGCTTTCTCATAAGGGAATAAATCATCAATCATAATATGCTCATTCACATCATTCTCAATTACCATCCTAGATAAATGATCAGCTACCACATTTTCACAACCACGCCTATCTTTAACTTCAACATCAAATTCTTCCAATAACATAATACATCAAATAAGATGTCATTTACTTTGATTCTTATCAAACAAATGACGCAATGCAACACGATAAGTATGAACAATTACTTTCGCTCCTACAATATAAGATCTAAATTTATCCAGCGAAAACACAACAACTAGAAATTCTTTTTCAGTAGTGGTATAATTATGTTGGGCGTCGTTCATCATATAACTAACATAATATATAGCCCTAAGCAATTTATCCACATGTTACCCCAAAATCGCCCCCACAGCCTCATTAGACGCAAACACATAATTTGAAAAGGTATAGTCCAATCATGGGCAACAACAACATGTTTTGATGTAAGATTTTCTTTAGGTAAATTAAACACATCCATACAAGCATCATCCAACACAAAAGGCGTGTCAGGGGTTAATAATTTACATAACGGGCGACTAATTTTTGAAAAATCTTTTATAAATCACCTATAGAAACCCGCATGTCCAAGAAAACTCCTAACACCCTTAATATCACCGGGGGGAGGAAGGGTTTCAATCACATCAATTTAACTTTATCAACTTCCAACCCCTTCTTATAAACAACATGACCCAACATGGTACCACTCTTGACCATAAAACGGGATTTCTCCCAACTCAACGTAAAACTCTTCTCAATGAAACGTTCTAACACCCTAGATAAATTGGACAAGCAATTATCAAAAGATGAACCAAAAATTGAAAAATCATCTATAAATACCTCGAGGAAGTCGTCGATAAAATCAGTGAAAATTGATAACATGCATCTTTGGAATATTGATGGGGTGTTGCATARGCCGAATAGCATCCTCCTCAAGGCAAACGTGCCAAAGGGATATGTAACCGTCATCTTGCTCAAGTCCTTTGGGCAATTACCACTTGATAATAACCTGAAAGGCCATCCCAGAAGCAATAAAATTCGTGTCCAGCGAGCTTACCAAGAAGTTGGTCAATGAACGGCAAGGGGAAGTGATCTTTTCTGGTTGCTGCGTTTAGATTTATATAATCGATACACATGCGCCACCCAGTTATTAGTCGCGTTGAGGATATCTCACATTTTTTGTTTTCGACTATGGTGATGCCCCCTTTCTTTGGAACCACATGCACTGGGCTCACCCATTTGCTGTCGGCGATTGCAAAAATAATTCCCTCCTCCATCAGTTTTAAGATCTCTTTCTTGACCACCTCATAAAGTGTTGGCRTTAATCTTCACTGACCGTCTCTTACCGGCCTCGCATCAGGTTCGAGCTCGATCCAGTTCATGCAAGTAACGTGACTAATCCCTTTGATGTCACTGATACTCAACACTAGAATCAGCTCCCTTTCCTCATCTTCCGTCAATGCTGAGTATATGATGACGGGTTTTGTTTTATTAGGCTCGAGGAAAATGTACTTCAAATGGCTAGGTAGTTGTTTAAACTCCACTTTTGGCTCGAGCTCAGGTGCATTAGACATCTCGTACAATTCAAGGTCAATATGTTCAAGATCAGCTTCAATTTCACAAAAATCAACTCCAAGTAATTCCGTTACCTCCTCCCTACTCAAAAATCCCTCGTACTCATCGATGTCTGAGTCATTTAAAACAGTGATGCCTCTAAGCTCGTGGACGCGCGATGCAATCGGATCAACAAACGAGCACTCATCTAGCATGAATTAAAAAGGAGTATTATRGATATCTTTAAGTGAAACATTACCAATTCACCCCAAACTGACAAAGTCATCCTCCCTTTATGCACATCAATCAATGTATGGTAAGTAGACATAAACAGACAGTCTAACAAAATGGTGTGTTCTTTGCTTCCATTCGGCATCTCACCAACATCGAGGATAACAAAATCGACTAGAACCACAAGTTCACCAACTTGCACAAAAAAACCTTCAATAATACCCAAAGGTTGCCTGATTGATCGATCCGCCAATTGAAGTCGCATAGTGATTGGATTCATCGTCCCAAAATCAAATTGCCTATAGAGAGAATATGGCATCAAATTAATGTCGGCGCCAAAATCAAGCATACCTCGCACTATCTGCCCATTCCCGAGCAAAATAGTGATACAGAAACTCCCGGGATCTTTTCCTTTTGGGCGTAACGTCTTCTGGCAAATTGCACTAACCTCTCTCGTTAACTCCATGCACTGGTTCGCTGCTAAACGTCTTCCTCGCGAATGAAGTTCTATGAAAAACTTCACATAAGCTGGCATCGTCTCGATCACATCCAAAAGAGGAAGGTTAATATTCGCATTCTTCAGCAAATTATGAAGCTCAATGAATTTTTTATTTTCTTTGGCCAGAGGTAGGTGATTAAGGAAAATGAACGGTATTGGAAATTGTAGTCGTCAACTACTTTGGCTACGAATTTGAGGACTTGATGGGATCATCAATTGGCACTGGAGTAGGGACTCGGTTCAGAATTGTCTCCTTAATGGATCYCGAAATATATTTGATTTGGTGACTTATGCATCTTGTCCACTGATTTAGTTACAACGAATTTAGGTGGAACTGGCATTGGAATTTGGGCCACCTCTTCTTCTTCCTCATCTTKCTCGACTATGCCATTATCAATCTTCTTTCCACTTCAAAGGAAATGAACAGCTGAGGCTGCTCTGGTTGACTCGAAAGTTTCCCTTTTTTGTTCGAAATCTTGGCTATAGTTGCAACCATTTCACCCAGTATTGCCACAATATTTTTCAGAGATTCAGAATGRGCATCTACCTTCGCAGTTAATTGTGCAAGTCCATCTCGATTACGCATGGTCTCGGCGAATTGATTCTGCTGCCACACCAATAGTTGATCATCGGGTTTATAAACCAAAGATGAACTTAATTTAGGAAAGTTAGGGTGGGAGTTTAGTGGGCTCGGTTTGTCGTTGGGCTCGTTTCTAAAGTCCAAAAGGAGTCAACCCAATTGACGACTTCAGTTTAAATCAATTAATTCCGTGAACGACCCAATAACATTTTAAAGTATTAAAATAACTATAATATGAATAAATTATAATAATTTTAGAAATTGAAATTTATTTCATTGACGACTCAAAAATAATTTTAAATAAATAACTAAATAATGATACTAATTTCTTAGAAGTTGATAATATATTTTTATTTGAAAACGAACTATAAATTCGCTTAATTAGAGTTCTTAGATTATTTAAACCTAAAACAGGAAGTCGTATTATGGCGACGAGCTTGGGACTAGAATTATATTTTTAAAGCATGATGAAAATTAAATAATTAAATAAATGTATTGGATGTTACATATAACCACGAATTAAAACCAGAGACCAAATGTGTCTGTGACCGGGGAAAAGGGTCATCGGGTATATCCCGGCGCGTTTTAACTGCAGTCAACTTATTTTCTACGATAAAACTATGAATTCTATGGTCATTTGTGCTATTTTTTAGTTGTATGATTTTGCATGGGTTAAGTCGGTGTAACTATTGAGTACGTTGAGCTCATCCCAAATCAACGACGTGTTTTTCAGGTACAAATGAAGATATCGAATGAAAGGGAAACGAGGAGGGGAATAAAACTCTTGATGTTGGATTTATGTCCTTCTAAATTTGTTTTATATTTTAAATAAAAGTCGTACTTCAAACAAATGCTACATTAACTATCAATTTTAATTGATAGTCTTTGGGTTATTTATATTATTATGTTGCGCTGCGTAAAAGTTGAACCTTTTGAAATTTTCTATTCTCTTTTGATTTTTATGTTAAAATTGTGAAAATTAGACATTTATTGTGACGCCAAGGTTTCTCCATTTGATTGTTTAAAAATATAAACCATTTCTCGACTAAAGTGAAATCGGGGCGTTACAAAGGTGGTATCAGAGCCAAGGTTTTGATTGGTTCTGTAGACTCGTTTCGTTTGTGAAATTCAAAAAGTTTATAAAAATAAATATTTAAATTACTTAAATAGTTTTCATTCCTCCTCGTCGAACATTCGTCGATATCCTCAAGGTACAAAAATTAATTACAATTGTTTAATCATTTATCTAAATTCCACGTTAATTCATAACTGCATTGTATTGGGTATGGATGTTTATACTATGGATGTGATTGCTTTGTCTTGGGAATGGTTGTTGATGCTAATTGTATGATGACACTCCAAGGCATGGAGGCTTTCAAGAATTATGGTTTTTCGGAGGTTGATACGGTGGGGTCTTACTTGTTGACCAAGCACCGTTTGTGGCTCTTGGCCAAAGCGGATGGGAGTGCCACTACTGGCCTCGAGGCAGCTCAGCACACGGTGGAGCGACTACCGATGCAATGGAAACTCCGAGGGGACTATTTATGTGCTAGACTTGCGAGGATTCAGTTTCCCGGTCCTCATATCGTAGTTGACTACGAGAGTTTCATCCACCATTTAGTGGGAGAGTGGTTGTCTACTTTTCCATTGGAGGAGGTGCCCAAGGAGACGAAAACCACGAAGGAAGAAGTTGGAGGGTCAAAGGAAGAAGCCTCGGCGGTTGTCGCAGAGGAAGAAGAGGAGGACCCCGAGGAGGAGCCCGAAGAGGATCCCGAAGAGGATGATATTGAGGGTGGTGAACCAGTGGAAGAGGAGGACTTTTCAGCAGAAGAAATTCCCAAAGAAAACCGTGAAGAGGTTTCTAAAGGGAAAGAGAAAGGGGAGTACGAAGTAGCGTGTTACAGTTGTTACACTCTGGGGCATACCACTCCTCGCTGTCCGAGACTTAAGCCACCCAGTGACGACCCCTCGAAGGAAGGAGGCTCTTCGAGGAAGAGAAAGGCGATCGTCATTATAGATTGATGGCCTCTTGCCTTGTTTACGTTTGACTTTGAGTATCTTATATTTACTTTTCCTCGTACGTTGTTTTCGTGTTTTAGACTCTATTTTGGACTTTKTTTTAGTTTTGGTTTGATTGMTACTTTCTTTTGGTTGTACGAAAATGATATTGCTACTATCAAGGGAATGGTTGATGTTCTGCTAATTTTTCTCTGAATTCTAGTTTGTGTTTTTCGGTGGTGTGGTGGTTACAAGTTACAAATCTTACGACGTATATTGAGAGAGATATATCGTAATTARCCAAGTAAACACTATGATGTTATATTAAGATATGGCGTCAAACCGAGGAAGAAGAAACGGAAACAGTGTTAATGAAGAAAACCCACCCCACTTCGACCAAACGACCATTGAGGCTATGGATACAGTTTTCACCAACTTCTTCCAACGCCTTCAAGATAACGGTTTGGGGAATGAAGGTAACAACTCGAGAGCAGTGGATCAGTTCCGCCAGTACCGACCACCAACTTTCAATGGGAGAGATGGACCTGATGCAGTRGAGGAGTGGTTCCGATCGCTTGAAAGAATCTTTTGAATGATAGCGTGCGACGACGTGCAGAAGGTCACGTTCGCTACTTTTCAGCTAACTGAAGATGCTGACCACTGGTGGGAAGGTTATTGGAGAAACTGTTCGGAGGCAGAGCGAGACGCCTTCACTTGGAACAATTTCAAGACGGTGGTTATGGAGAAGTTCATCCCGTGCTCGTATCGCGATCAGAAGGAGACCGAATTCCTAAATCTCAAACAAGGAAATTTGACGGTCACTGAGTACGAGAGGAGGTTTAACCAGTTGAGCCGTTTTCGCTACACCACCTGGTGGACACCGATTTGAAGAAATCGTTGAGGTTCAAAAGAGGTTTGAGGGCTCAACTAGCGGGTATCTTATCAGCACA
>BMAC01000426.1:872462-876199 GCA_014905375.1 Phtheirospermum japonicum | reverse complement strand
AATAAGGGCGGCGATTGTTGGCGACAGCACGGCGAAACGGACGGCAACGGTCTCCGGCTGGTTTTGTTCGTCATCGGCGGCCGAAAGGACTGATCGGCTGCGTCCTCTGGTGACAGCGCCTCGCAGCGGCAGGTCCGAAAGGTAGGCCCTCTCCGTCCTTTTCGAAAACTGACGGCGGTCGTGGAACTTGGCGGCTACAGGCGAGGGCAGGCGACTGGTGGTGGTTGGTGGTGGCCAACGGCGGCGATTCAACAAGTGGGGCTGCTGGGTTTCGGGTCGACTGGGCGGCAATTTGAAATCGGCCTTGGTGGAGCGACTGGAATCGGGTCGTTCGGGTGTGGGGTGGCGATCCGGATGGTTTGCCGTGGTGGTGTGGATGTCGACGGCAGGGGTGGCTTCGGGTTTGGGGTTGAAACGGGTTGTGGCGGTGGTTGTTCGGAAACGGCGGAGATGAAATCGTGGCCACTGGTGTTGGTTTGCCGGAAAGGAATGTGGTGGTGGTCTGGTTGTTCGAGTTTGGGCCTGGGTCTGATCTGGTTTGGCTGTTGGCGACGATGATGTAGAATTCTGGGTTTCGGCTGATGGCTTGGCTTGGTGTCGCTGTTAGGATTTGGCCGTGGTTTGGCCGTAGTTGGGTTGGACGGTGCCCTATGCCAGCGCTTCGGCAGTAGGCGTGGCGATGGTGCTGCTGTTTGGTTTGGAACGGAGGCAGCAATTTGGTGAATCGGGCTTTGGTTCGGGTTGGCGTTAGGCAGTGGCGAGAACTTGGCTGGTGTTGGGGTTGGAATCGATAGTGGTGGTAGGGATGATGATTTTAGTTTGTTCTTTGAAAACAAGTAAAAACTTAGAAAACAGATTTAGGCTTTGTTACCTGTGCTTGCGGCTGTAATCTGTAGAATTGAAAGTTGAAAGGTTGAAGGGTTGAAGATGATTAGGAACGGCTGATGAAAAAAAAAAAGGACTTTGGTTTATAAACCAAAGATGAACTTAATTTAGGAAAGTTAGGGTGGGAGTTTAGTGGGCTCGGTTTGTCGTTGGGCTCGTTTCTAAAGTCCAAAAGGAKTCAACCCAATTGACGACTTCAGTTTAAATCAATTAATTCCGTKAACGACCCAATAACATTTTAAAGTATTAAAATAACTATAATATGAATAAATTATAATAATTTTAGAAATTGAAATTTATTTCATTGACGACTCAAAAATAATTTAAATAAATAAATAAATAACTAAATAATTATACTAATTTCTTAGAAGTTGATAATATATTTTTATTTGAAAACGAACTATAAATTCGCTTAATTAGAGTTCTTAGATTATTTAAAACTAAAACAGGAAGTCGTATTATGGCGACGAGCTTGGGACTAGAATTATATTTTTAAAGCAAGATGAAAATTAAATAATTAAATAATGTATTGGATGTATGGATGTTACATATAACCACGAATTAAAACCAGAGACGACAAAATGTGTCTGTGACTGGGGAAAAGGGTCATCGGGTATATCCCGGCGCGTTTTAGCTGCAGTCAACTTATTTTCTACGATAAAACTATGAATTCTATTGTCATTTGTGCTATTTTTGAGTTGTATGATTTTGCATGGGTTAAGTCGGTGTAACTATTGAGTACGTTGAGCTCATCCCAAATCAACGACGTGTTTTTCAGGTACAAATGAAGATATCGAATGAAAGGGAAACGAGGAGGGGAATAAAACTCTTGATGTTGGATTTATGTCCTTCTAAATTTGTTTTATRTTTTAAATAAAAGTCGTACTTCAAAMAAATGCTACATTAACTATCAATTTTAATTGATAGTCTTTGGGTTATTTATATTATTATGTTGCGCTGCGTAAAAGTTGAACCTTTTGAAATTTTCTATTCTCTTTTGATTTTTATGTTAAAATTGTGAAAATTAGACATTTATTGTGACACCAAATTTTCTCCATTTGATTATTTAAAAATATAAACCATTTCTCGACTAAAGTGAAATTGGGGCGTTACACATATCGGGTGATTTATTTTGGCCTTCGTCATCTCTTCTCGTTGATGGATTCATGGTGATTGTCCCCTTCGCCTTAGCTCCTCGGGATCACTCACTGAAGTTCTTTCCTCCAAACTCGTCCTCTAGCCCCCTAAATGATATAATATGTGATATTTTTGTTCTTGGATGAGTAAGAGTATTAATATGATTTATTCTAGGGTTTTTAGACCTAATTTGTGTTTTTCAGATTACTCTCGATGAAGACTCGACTTTGCACCCGACCAGCAGCTTGGGTGCTTGCTAAGGTGCTTGCTCGAGTGTTCGTCCTACTTCACGCTAAACTAAAACCCCAGTTTATGCCCTCAATATGGCTGAACTTGTCCTAACTTTCTGTGGAGGCTTAAATCACCTCAGTTGGTCTTTGTATGAGAGAGTTTTCCCGAAATACAAAATATGTTACATAATTATCTTATGTGTGGAAATTACAATATAGTTTCTTTCTTGCCTGTTTCAACTTCGTTTTAAAGCCTATTTCATATTCATTTCTTATTTATTTCCTCCTTGAGCATCCTTTGGTAATCCAATTGGGATTGTCAATGCTCTCGCTCCAAGAAGGATAAAAAGAGCCTATCATTTTACTATAAAAACAACAAGAAAATCGTATTTTTTAAAAATCTATAAAACAAGGAAAATTACATGAAAAGTGCATATGTAGCCTTAAAAATACTATTAAACGTACCCTTAAGAATAATTAATTTTTCATGTGAACATTCTCCAATTTATCTATATACCAATTAGCATCAATCCGCAACTACCAAATCCGAAAAGGGGGAAAGTTAAGAGGGTCTCAAAAATACAAAAGGGTCTTATCACCTACCCAACAATCATCCTAGAATCTAGCTCTCCCACTACCTCGGGCAAGGGTCCAAAAGAGATGCTCGTGCATAGGATGCCCCAAGGCCCAATACCTCATCAAAATAGGCAAGATGCGACTAATCTCTCGAACTCGACCCAATGCCCTATACCTAATCAGTGGATGATGTCAATAAAATGGTCAAAGCACTGAGGCATATAATTAAAATATAACACAAAAAGTGAGGGGAAAAGAGGGTCACCCTGTCTTAAGCCTCTATTAGAGTTAAAAGAACCTATTAGGCTACTATGAACAAGTACTAATAATGAGCAATGGGAAACAAAATTGTCAATTAAATCAAACCATGTATCAAAGAAAACGATACGCACCAGGACATCATGCAGAAACCATCATTTAACCCTAACCTACTCCTTAACCATGTCAAGCTTTAGTGGAAGTTCTAAGACCACTTGATTGTATGCCCAGTGAACGTTGTTGATAAACTCTTGAACCAACAATATATTAACATTAATCAAAAAGTATCAGACGAACCCACCTTAGTTTGTATCGACCACAAGAGGAAGCACCTTCTCTAATCGAGTATTGAGAATCTTAAAGATAATCGTATTGGTCATATTGCACAGGTTGAAAGGCCTGAAATCTGACTAAGTACACAGTGCGGCTTCTTGGGAATTAAGTACATGATTAGAATTAAAGCGGAGGGCACTAAATGACTCAATAATTTACCAGAGACGACCCCCTTTACATCTTCGTAACAATATCCCAACAGTGTTGAAAGAATGAAGATGAAACCTATCTAGACTGGAGGCACTATTGGGATTTATGCCAAATACATTATCTCAAATCTCCTTAGCAGTTGACATAGTCACAGTCTCTCAGTATAAA
>BMAC01000426.1:862462-867462 GCA_014905375.1 Phtheirospermum japonicum | reverse complement strand
ACAAAAAGGAGCGTGGGGCAAGGAGAGAGGGCTCTGTCCAAGCCAGCGGCCCCCGTTCAGGAAGCCCAACTCCTATCTGACCCCGAGGAAGGGCAACTACAACCAAGGAAGAGGAGGAGGGAAGAGAGGACCGAAAACGCCCCTGGAGGGACCTCACAAGTTCCTCCTTAACCCAACCAGACCTTTTTTAATAGGTCGGTGATGAATTGTACTGGCGAGGTGGCCAGGCAATACATGATGGGGCTAGCTCCGACAGCTGATCGTCGTGAAATGGAGAAACTATCTGATCCCGCTCTGTTGGATACATATTGCCAGGCAGAGGCGCAGGTAAGGCATCTACCATTGGTTTATAATTCCAGCCTATGTGGGGACTTTCACTCATTCTCTCGTCAAACATTCCTTTTACAGGCGGTTGTGCTTAGGGCCACCCTCCTATCCCGGGCTCGGGGCTCTTTACTCCAGGCGGACCTGAAGAGGGAGATTGAGGGCTTGAAGAAACAGAGATAAGAGCTACTGGCTAAGAATCACGGTCTCGATGCTGATCTGGACCTGCTCAAGGCAGAACTAGTAGGGACCAAGGCAGCTCTGTTAGCTTTGCAAGATTCTGATGCAAAAAAGCATGCTCAGATAGTCGCCCTAGAGCACGAGGCGAAAGAGCTCCAAGAGCAAGTTCAAGTTGCCAGAGTTGGAGAGGCTAGGAGTCTCACAGAGGGTGAAGCGAAAGGGAGGCTCGGGTTTTTAAATTCGGATGAAGGCCTACGTTTGATCCAACTAACCCGAGCGACCACACGCTAGGCTTTTCTGGAGTCGATGGAGATCTTTGCCGAAGGATCCCAAAATCCACTCAATTTAAGAAGATCTTTGCCGAAGGATCCCAAACTCCGCCTCCCGGGAAGGTCTACCCGCCTTGTCTACATCAGCTTCAGTTTTATCAAAACAGACCTGTAGGTTGTAGCCTGTGTGGCTGGTCTGCCTGTTATTTGTTTTTTCTGAATGTTGAATTTTGTATTCGAATATTTTCTGTTTAATGACAATTAATGCTTTTGTTTCGTTGCAACTTTTGATCTTCTAGGGTTTCCCATTTTTCCGAAAACCCTAGCACCCTATACGTGTCATCCTCTTATAAATATGTGTATGCATGCTTCCTTCTTCTTTATCATTATCCATCCACAAAATATCCTCATCTCCTCTGGTCGAAGAACTTAATACGGTGAAGAGAAAGAACATTTCTCTGGTTGTGGAGAAATTCAAGCTCTCCGACCAGCTGGTCTCACTCAAGGAAAAAATCGGCTCTCTTTATCGCCTTTTGGAGAGAAAGAGATAGAAGAAACGTCACTACAAAAGGGAATGGGCCGAACTCCGGCAAGTCAACCGGCAGCTGTAGGAAGAAAAGGCAGATTTGGTTGATTCAGTGAACCGCCTGACCATCGCTGCTGGTGAAGCTCGTGTCCTCACCGAGCGATCTGACCAGTATCGCCGCCGTCTGCATGAGACAGAGCGAGAGCTTTGGCGCATTCGTCGAGCCTTAGCCTCCGACCGAAGGTCTTCATCCAGATAGGCATCTGGGTTTTATACTTATTTATTTCCTGCTATTTTATTATAATCAAAGTCGCCAACCCTCCGGGGTAAGGTGTGTAACCTGTACCATGTTCTTGGTCAGTAATATATATGAGTTGTTTGCCATTTTACGCATCAAAATTTCTTGAACAAGTTTTGAGTCAGATCCTGTTTGCTTGTTTTTCATCGCTCAAACTTTGTATCTCATGCCAGTGCTTGAGCAATTTCAACATTTTACCTCATAAGATATTTTATCTCGCTGTATGGTCTAGTCGACAATCAGGTCAGGCAGACCAGCACATTCGTTCTTGATCTGTCAATCAGGTCGGGAAAAAAGCAAACTTGACTTGATCCGTCCCGACCTTATCGATCAATCCAGTTGGGCGGGATCTAGGACATCCGTCCTTAGCCAATCTTGACTTTAACCAACAATCAGGTCAGGATAATTTTGGGACGTCCGTCCTTAGCCAATCCTGGCTTGAGCTGACAATCAGGTCAGGAAAATTTCAGGACGTCCGTCCTTAGTCAATCCTGGCTTGAACTGACAATCAGGTCAGGAAAATTTTAGGACGTCCGTCCTTAGCCAATCCTGGCTTGAACTGACCAATCAGGTCAGGAAAATTTTAGGACGTCCGTCCTTAGCCAATCCTTGCTTGAACTGACAATCAGGTCAGGAAAATTTTAGGACGTCCGTCCTTAGCCAATCCTGGCTTGAACTGACAATCAGGTCAGGAAAATTTTAGGACGTCCGTCCATAGCCAATCCTGGCTTGAAATGACAATCAGGTCAGGAAAATTTTAGAACGTCCGTCCTTATCCAATCATGGCTTGAACTGACAATCAGGTCAGGAAAATTTTAGGACGTCCGTCCTTAGCCAATCCTGGCTTGAACTGACAATCAGGTCAGGAAAATTTTAGGACGTCCTTTCCTTAGCCAATCCTGGCTTGAACTGACAATCAGGTCAGGAAAATTTTAGGACATCCGTCCTTAGCCAATCCTGGATTGAACTGACAATCAGGTCAGGAAAATTTTAGGACATCCGTCCTTAGCCAATCCTGGTTCTTTTTTGCGCGCCAAACACTAATTTGGTTTCTCGCATTTTCCAAGCCCTCTGCGCGCCAAGTCAAAGCGATTTCCCGCTGAAAAGGAGTCGATCGACTGGCAGTCGATCGGTCATGTTGGCAGTCGATCGACTGCGCTGTCAAAACGGCCAGAAGCCCTGGAATCCAGTCGATCTTGGGGGGCTCCAGTCGATCGACTGCAGTCGACCGGCCTCATCGGCAGTCGATCGAGTGCGTCGTCCAAAACGTCAAAAGTCCCTGGAATCCAGTCAATTTGGGAGTTCCAGTCAATCGACTAGAAGGGCAGTCGATCGACTGAACTTCCAGTCGGTCGACTGGATTGCTGCACCCGGCTCGGTTCCTCCGTTCTCTTCACGTCCGCCGGTTTATCAAACCTCGTCCGTTGCGCTTCCTTACTTGTCCGTCCATTCCCGAGTCGAGTGAAAATGATCCCAAACGAGCGTGGGCCCCGATTGGACGTCCTACGGCCAAGAGAAAAATGAAAGAGTGAAAAACTACGAAAACTAAATAAAAATGTACAAAAACTAAGAAAACCTAGAAATAACGAAAAACGGCCAACTCGACTCCTAAAACACCTAAAAGCAAGCGAAACACACGCAACGTGATACAAAGACGGTAACAAAAATATGTACAAAAACGTGCAAATCAACCACCCCACATTTAGAACGGTTGCTTGTCCTCAAGCAAAACTAACGTAAAATTACAAAACTACCCCCGACCAATCCTAACTAATGCACAAAAGTTAAATAGAGACGATGTACGCTACGTTTCTTGTTAGCTTCGGCTAAAAGGACGATAATGTGCTTTGTTAAGGAAAGTTTAGACCGACTCCCGAAACCTAAAAGGACTTAAACAATCCACCAAGTCGGTCTCCCCGTCCTTGCCCCGGCTAAGGTCTATCCACGCTCGAACCGTTAATCGGCTCCCTACTAGCCAAAATCATCTACGCCTCTCTTTAACAAATATATACTAAAAATCGGAAAAAAGGAAAAAACGTGCTACTCAACAACTTCAAGGATTTATAACGTATCCTTGTTTACTCGTCTCTTTTTTTTATTTTTCTTTTTTCTTTTTCTCTTTTTTTTTTGGTACCATAGACGTAAGGTACTTAAATAGTAAATAAAGATGAAAATACGAAGCTTTCAAAGACTCTGATCATTCGTTGCTACTATCAACTTACAAAATTCTCGATCGAGCACGTGGAGCAATTGACGACTCCAAATTACAAAACAAAACCTATAGAGAGTGTTTGATGACGAGGGCTAGTCGAGGCACTAGTTCTAAACGAGCACAAGGATAGCACGAAGCTAAAATCGAACGGAGATCCCAACAAGTTAAACCACCTAAGTCCACTATATTCGATCGAAAATCTAAACACCCTAACAAATCATCAAAACCGCGTCACTTCGCCAAGGGTCCAAGCAATAATAGTACACACGTTACTCAAATTAACACAAGCAAGCATACGACAAAATTAAAAACCTAGGACGAACTCTAACCACCCCACACTTAAAACCGAGCAATGTCCTCATTGCGTATTTAAGCTAAGAAAAGCAGTAAAAAGGTGTAGGGAAAAGAGAACGCCCCTATGTCCGAGCTTGTGTCGTCGTGGTTGTGCAAAAATCATCGCCGAGAGCCGAGGCAAGCAACAAGCTTATTCTTGGAGGATTTAACGACGTCTCCTAGGTCGGGCACGGAGATTCGCGTCCTCGTCTTCCTCCTCCTCCTCGTTGTTCCGCCCTCGCCGCCGTCATCGTCGTCATCGTGACGCATCCGACTCTCGACCAAAAGGAGCCGGGTATGGAGGCCGCGGAAAGCTCGGTCGTTTCTTGCCTGCCCCTCATCGAGCCGGTCGAAACGGGTGTTGAGCTGGTCGAAGCGGGAAAACACGGCCTGTTGGAAGTCGTTCCAAACCCATCTCGGGACCCGAGCCGGTGCTCGGACCTCCGTACTGCGGGAATGCCGCTTGGCTCGTGGCTCGCTCCGTGATGCGCGCCCAAACCGTATTGTTCTCCCATGTGGCATTGGCGTCTAGGGATTTGGGTTCGCCGGGTTCGTCGGGACTCTCGGCATTTTGAACGCCAACTCCATAAGATCGACGCTTGTCATGTTGGCCGCCTCGGCCTCAAACCCGAAGTAGCGGGCAAGAACGGTGATCATCGGCCCCATGCCGACTCGGGCGATGCTTCCTCCTCTCATCTTCCGAATCCCTCGAATTTGTCCTCGGATCAACGGGAAAAATGGGACTCGGATGTCCATTGCATAGGCACCAAAGCACGTAAATCTCGTGCTGAGTGAGGTTGGTGCTTTCGTGCTTGCCCATCAGGACGTGGGCAAAGAATTTGTAAGCCCCAAGCAGTT
>BMAC01000426.1:810622-841582 GCA_014905375.1 Phtheirospermum japonicum | reverse complement strand
AGAGAGAGAGAGAATTTTTTTGGCAACTGAAATCTTGATTTTATATGTAAATTTTCATAAAATAAACAATCTAAGTTTTTAATAGAATTGTTATTTCATCGAGCCCAAATTTAGTATCTTAAGATTTATTTGAACTTTTGTGCAGCGAGATGAGCATGGGAAGGACCCAACTGTGGTTGATACTTTTATCACCTTGCATATGCGAAAAGATGGGACGTATATTGACGAGAAATCTAAGAAAATAGCTGTAAGTATATTATAAACTTGAATTATTATTCCTGCTTTAATTAATATTGACACTGTTGTGATGTCCATAAAACTTATTTTTGAAGGCGGATGTCGAATCTCGTATATCTGCTGCCCAGGAGGTCGGAGAGGAGGCGGATGTGACTAAGATTTTCGTACGTGCAGTAGACGGGGTGAAGAAGCAGTGCTTGTATGGAACTGGTAGTGTGAAGGACAAATATGTCGACTTGCATTCTAGTTCTTCCACTCCGACATCTGCGACATCATCATATATGGAGACGGCAGCACTACGAACTCAGGTGGAGAATTTGCAGCAGGCTTTAGAGGCGGAGCGTGTTGCTCGGGTGGAGATGCAGGCACAAATGGCAGAAATGATGGAGCTTTTTCGTCGACAAGGTGGACCACCTCAACAACCATGACATTTCCTCCATTAAGCTTTCGCTTGTCTTTTTGCATTTTGGATGTTGCCGTTTGACATTTAGGATATTATCATTTTATCTTTTGACATTATAAATGTTGTGACTTTTTATTTGACATTTTGTTTGTCACTTTGTGTTTTGGATATGTTGTTACTTTTTAATTTGATAATATTTTAATTGTCATTTTGGATTTTTGGATTGAGTTAAATTTGAGGTATTTTATAATTTATTTGGTGATTTACAGGTTATATAAAATATTATAAAATATTAAAAGAAGGTCCGTTTTTTTATACATTTAAATTAGCAACAGAAAATCAAATCCGTTGCTAAAAATGGGGATGTCTATTTTAGCAACGAATTTATTCCGTTGCTAAATTTCCAAAATAGAGACAGAATTTCCGTAGCTAAATTAGCAACGGACCTATTCTGTTGCTAAAATAGCTAAAAAATAGAGTTTCTATTTTAGCCACGGATTTATTCCGTTGCTAAATTGACCGAATATCCGTTGCTAAATAGCAACGGACTTAATTCTGTGGCTAAATAGCTTCAGATTAGACACAGATTTTTCTGTCTCTATTTAGCCACGAAAATAATCTGTTGCTAAATTTAGCCACGGAAATGCCGTCCGTTGCTAAATTTAGCAACGGACATAGTTTCCGTTGCTAAATTTAGCAACGGACGGTATTTTCGTGGCTAATAATTAGCGACGAGCCTTTTAGCCACGGATTTGGTCGGTGGCTAATCCGTTGCTATTTTTAATTTAGCAACGGAAATAGCTTATTAGCAACGGAAAAATCCGTTGCTAATTTCCAGTTTTCTTGTTGTGAACGATTCGATTAATTGATAATAACTTATAACTCTCGATCTCTGTAAGGTAAGTAAGATAAGAGGAAATTATGTGCACTTTGATTTTAAGGTGAGAAGTTACTATTTAAATATACAACTTATTTCTTTTTTAAAATAACAACCAGATTTTAATACTCTCACCCAATTTCAAAGTTTATAAATCACGTATGCTTCTCATATATAATTATTTGAAATTAAAATTTTAAATTTTAACTTCAAATATTTGAAGGTAGTTTAAGGTAAAATTTCTTCTTCTTTTTTTATTTAGTTAGTGTATTCTATTTTATCAGTTAATCTCATATTTTCTTAAAAGACTGATAATAAACATAGTAAACAACTACACACACGAAAAAAAAGATCCGAAATTCCGAATTCAAAAAAAAAAAGAAAAAAAAAACCAAACTTGCTCAAAACGACGAACTGGTCAACCCAAAACGTGAAGCGTCGGTTCACAAAACGCCGAAAGCTAACCTATTTCACAGTTCGATAGCAATTTGTTATTTATTGACAAACGGAACCACCGATTCAAATCATGAATAGCCTATTCCAATGTCTGCTTGAAATCAATATCAATTCCTATGGACGAGTGTGGAAAACTTTTTTATTATATTTAGATTAGATATACTTTTCTTTATATTAGTTGAGTTTTTTTAAGGAAAAAAAAAAAAGAGAATCTTAATTATCACAACAAACATGATAAAGCCCCAACTGCTAGCCACTATATATAAACACGTATATATGTTTAGATACAGAGTGCAACAGTATAATGTAGGTCTCACATTTCTTCTTTATGCAAATTGCAAATGACGGTATAATTCACGGGGGAAAAAACAAAAATCAAAAACTGAAAAAACATAAAATCCAGTAATCCACTCCACTCTCTTTTCTTCTTCTACAAATACCTCACCTCAGCACATTTATCCACCCACACCACCGCCACCGCCAACCACCGTCGCCTCGGCGACCATTCTCTACAAATTTCTCAACAACATCACACTAATCACAAAAGAAAAAGAAAAAAAAGCAGTTTTTATAAAAATAAAAATAAAAATGGCAGCTTTTGGATCATCAGCAGCGCCACCACCATCGCCACCGCAGAGGTCGCCGTGGCACTCGCCAGTGCCATACCTCTTCGGAGGACTTTCCGCCATGCTGGGCCTCATTGCTTTCGCTCTCTTGATCCTGGCGTGCTCCTACTGGAAGCTCGAAAACAGGGGCGACGATGGCGAGAGGGACCTCGAGGCTGACGGCGGAGAAAAATCGAAGGCACTGCCTCCGGTGATGGAGGAGAAGTTCCTGGTGATCATGGCGGGGCAAGAGAAGCCGACTTTCTTGGCCACTCCCATGTCGAGTAGAGCGTCTTCTTTTGGTAGCAAGAGTAGTGATAATAAGACGACGTTGGCTGAAGAGAATATTCGAATAGGAAATATGGATGCACATGAATCAGTAGCATCAAATCAGGTACATTGAATTTATTTTATTTTTTTCTAGATTTAAGGCCTTGTGGGGGAGTTGGAGGAATGGACTTTGGAGGAAGAAATTGGATTGCGTTAAACATCACTATCCGACACCAGTGACGGTGGCTGCTTTGCTTAATTTTATATTGTTCTGAAGTATTTGAACAGTAGAGTAAAACTATGGATGATGAATCCGAAAGACAGAAAAAAGCTGCCATCTTTCTTTTTGATTAAACTCAGATACAACAACCTGCTTTCGTTTCAATTGATTCTATATATAATCCTTCAAATTGGATTGTTAACAATATTAGAAACACCAAGATAGAAGAGGAAAGCTCTCCCTCAAATGGCCTATATAGAATACTCAAGTACATATATACATAGTCATGAATTAACTATAGAATGAACTTAACATATAACACCCAACAAGTTATTAAAACAAGGGGTGGCTATTTTGGCTCTTATTAAATCTACCACAAATACACAAAAATAACATGATATTAAAATCTCGAATATCCTTATTATTAAAGAACTTATTATTCTTCCTCCTCTCACTAAATCACTACCATGTTGTCTCCCTCAACTTTTTCTTCTTCCTCTGCCAAAATCGACAGCAGCGAAAGTCGAAAAAAATTCAGCTGCTAAAATTTTCGGAAATCAACTCGATTGTGAGCAAAAACAGGCGCTTGAAAGAGTTGAGAAATCAACAACTTTATAACTAAAATACCATGAATTACTAGAACCACGATGATTCAATAAAAAATCATAAGTTAAATTCATTACAAAAAAACGACTTACTTCTTAACCTAAAAGGGGGAGAACGGATTACTTAATAACCTTTCAGTAAAGAAAGGGGAGTTAACTGACTTGATTACGAAGTTAGATTTTAATTCACAGTAGAACGTCGTTCGTGCCCTGTTTGATCGAGTTGTGTTCTTCAATTTTGACATAGGTTATTGATGCGATCAAAAAGATTGTGTCACCAGAAATATGGGGTACTAACCTCAAATAAGAGATCAGCGACCCGAATAACTTCAAATTACATCGCATTGACCTGATTGATCTTCAAGAGCCTTCTGGCGACCCGATCGATCCTGCAAAACAACACCTCAGCAAAGGAGGTAGACGGCCCCGGCGAAGGTCCTCCGATGCTTAAGTTAGAGAGTGCGAGAGATATTTCGAGAGTTCAAACGTAATAATCAACTTAGAGTAAAAGTGGGGCCTGAATTCTCTTTATATAGTCAAGAGAAGTATTCCCAAGTTAGGGTAACCTTCTCCCACTATAATTCCATAAATACCGCAACCGACTTAGAATTAGGATTTCTCTTGTATGCTAAGTTCCCATAAATAATAGATCTCTTGCTAAATTACCATAATAGACATGTACTTGTGATTCTTTTAATATAGTCCGTCGGAACCCCACAATACTATCCATATTAGCCCGTTCGGGCCCAACAATCATAAAGCCCAACACCCAGCGTCGAGCTACCACTCAACGCCGAGCTGGTAAAACCATAAGAGGTCGCTACCCTATATGAGAGCTCGCCACTCCCATACTCCAAGTCGCCACTCTATAAAACAGTTCACCCAACTCTTAGAAAAAATACCCCTTCCGAGAAATGATATCGCTTACCATAAATACTGGCATATAGCTTGCATGTATATTTAGTGTCGTATCAGCTAGTCCCCCATATCCTGACTGATTGAGGCACGAAATCGGGTAGAATATGTAAAAAAGTAAAAAGAATGCATCGACCGTTTATGAATTGAAAACTTAACCATAAAACTTTATCATTTTTTTAGCTTACCAAGACATTATACCATAACTCACAATAACCCGGCTCTCGATATCGAGCTATAATATTATTCATCCAACAAGAGCTCGCCACATGAAATCGCGACCTTCAAAAAATCAGCTGCTCAGCCCCCGAAAAGAATGCACCTTCCAGAAGAAGAGGTCGCCTATAAGACCCAAAAATATATGCTTACCGACCTGAAATAATCTGTCGACCCATAATCATAAAAACTACCCTTTGTCGACCTAAAGTCATACGCGTGCACAATAGTTTAGCAAAACATAATCATAACCTTTTTTAAGAAGTCAAAACACGCCACTCCTATCCATCACATCTCTTTAAAGATCGAGTCCTTGATCAATTTTATTTTGAGTATTTCATATGTTTCATGCTTGTTCTACATTTTATGAATTTTGCCTTAACTATTAGAATTGTAGTTTGATCTTCTGAATTGGCTATGGAATCTAGGTGAGTGACACACCAAGATCATAGATCGAGTCCTTGATCGTTTTTATTTTGAGTTCTTCATGTGCTTTATTTTGAATTAAATTTTCATGCATTGTTTTATGTTAAATCTTAGATCTTCTCTTTGTTTCTTGTTATTTTTCGAAAAGATTTAAACTTTCTCGTCAACTTTTATTGATCTTTATATAGGTGCTTTCGATAATTTGCATTTTTTGAATTTTTATGTTCATGCAAGTATAGTTGTACCTTAGGTTGCTCTAGTTGTACTTGGTGAAAAATTGCTTTTACTTGCATATTTTCATTATTGCTTTGCTATTTCATTTTTGGCACACGCTCGAGGCATCCGACCAACTTGCATTTTAAATTTCCTAGTTAGTTTATTTACATAGTTTTCATTTTATTTTAATTTTCATTTATGTTTCAAGCTAAAAACACATTGATTCTCACAATTGAATCGAGTTCCGATAATAGCGAATGAACCTTTTATACCACTAAAACCTACAAAGTAAATTAGAATACCCCTATAAATTCTCTATCCTCAAAGGCAAAAACGTCTCAGAATTCCCTCGGTAATTTTATCAGCTCTTCCCTTAATGTTACTGTCATTAGAGTTCCTACTCTCGTAGTATATTATGGGCGACCTTCTTCCAATGAAATCTCCATCAATTCTTCATGCGGCCAAACAGAGTTCTCTTTTTCTTTTATCTTCTTTGCACTAAGCACACCTTCCTGCACATCTTCCCCCCTTTCTCGTTTATTGCCACTCAAGCCTTTTCTAATTGTCATCTGATAACATTACCTAGCGACCTGCTGCTCAGAGACGATCTCCCCTACCTTATCTCTCATAGGATACTTTATACTCATATGATATGTAGATGTTACCGCCTAGAATGCATTAAGAGTGGGCCACCCTAATATTTCATTATATGCCGACCTCCCATGAACAATTAAAAACTTCAAATCCTTCTCCGCTTGCAGTTCGCCCCTCCCTAATATTACTGAAAAGTGTCAGCTCTCCCTCCGTAATAACTTGCGCTCCATTGATGCGTATATTTGTGTATTCACAGGTCGCACTCTCGCCTCCAGTTTCATTTGTTCCAGGAAATCCATGTATATTATATTAACGGAACTCCCATTGTCTACAAAGATTCTCCCGACCTCATATCCTGCTATTTCAGCTTCAATTACCAGCGCATCGTTAGGATCCTCCTGCAGTCCGCGTCATTCGTTAGGACAAAAAGAGATGATAGATCCTGTATTTTGAGGTTGCCTACTTATACTAGCTACCTCCCAGGGTCCAGGCCTACATAATTTAGCGTGTTTCTTCCGTGCGTTGTTTGTATCACCATCTGTCGACCCTCCCGAGATCATATTTATTCTCCCTTTATTTCCTTCTGCTCTTCTTGGATCATTATGCCTTTGATTTCCCTATTGTGGCTACCTCTCGGCCTGATTTTGAGGTGGGATCCTTGGAGGTGATGGGGGTAATGTTTGCCTTGGTTCTTGTGGTTCTCTGTCTTTGTATATGACCTCTTTCAAATGCCTGACTTTTATAAGTCTTTCGATTTCTTCCTTCAGATGCCTGCACTTCTCCGTGGAATGACCATAATTATTATGAAACAGGCAAAAGAAATACAATTTGGGATTAGTAGGGAGATGCGTACAAGTTTTTAGTCACTTTATGTCATTGGGTATTAATCGATTCATGATAGTAAATACCTTAGCCTGGGGATAGGCCAAAGGTGTGAAATCCTCGTCTCTCCAGTTTCTCATATCTAGTTTAGGTTCTGCTTTCCCACCTGTACCAACAGTTGCGTACTACCCGTCGTGGTTGTCTTTTGATCTCCGACCTCTTAGATAGATTACTTCCGGTCTCCGCGACCTCCATACCAAACCGTAGGCGATGCTCTTCTTCAGCTTCCCCCACCTGTATATATTTATAACATTGCTCCAAAATCTCATCGTATGTTCGCGCAGCTTTTTTAACCAGATATTTGCGTAAATCCTCCCTCCTTAATCCTTGATGTAACGCCCCTACCTTCATTTCATCTGTAGCGGTGGGTAGCTCTAGTGTGGCATTAGTGAACCTGTTAATATACTGCTTCAAGCTTTCATCTGGCCTTTGCACTATTGTAAAAAGAGACTGTGTAGTCTTTGTATGTTGCTTCATGCTGGAAAGTTATTTCAAAAAGACCGCCCGTAATACCCGAAAGCTAGTAATCCTTCCTCGCGCCAATTGGTCAAACCAGCTTTATGTGATTTCTCTTAAGGTAGATATAAAAGCCCGGCATGCCACATCATCCGTATATCCAGGTAGAATCATCTCATTCTCAAGAGTTGCATGTGATGGATTGGATCTGTCGCCCCATGATACTGAAACTCCAATGTTTTATACCCTTAGGTAGCACAGCCTGTAATATATTATCCGAAAAAGGATGTTCTTTTTCCTCATCGGGTTTTTCTCCTGCCATTTGCCTTTGCAGAGCTAGCAATGCTTCTTGCATATCCCTGAATGCCTTAGTACCTGGCCCGACCTCATTCTCTCCCTTCTCTTCACGATACCGACCTCGGCTTTTTTGAGATCTTTCCCTGGACTCGCCATCTGTGCTTGAGTCTTTTGTTTCATCCTCACTAGTGTGCTTACTATGTCGCCGACCTTGATGTTTATAGTATTTTCGCCTTAATCTCAACTTTTTTCCTTTTTTATATTTATACTTCTGAGTACGGGAATCTGAAGACGAGGTGGAGTTGGAGGAATCTGCATATCTTCGCTTGCTCGAGCTCCCCCTCCGCTCGCGAAATGGTCTCCGCGATGGAGATCCTCCATTTTGTTTTTTCTTTTCTGTTACTGATTTTTTCGCGTGCCCATCATCTGATTTATCAACTTTCCCCCCTGCCGTACCCAACTCGCCTGCCAGATATTTGTTTAGGGCTTCTTGTTTTTCCAGAGGTACAAATTCCATGAGCCCTTCCAAGAATCCTTTATTGATTTGACAAAGGCTTGTCTTTATGCAACTCTCTCCATTCCTTCGTTCCTATGTAGACAGCTTTTTGCGCGATAACTTTTGGAGTTTGCTCCTGTTGCCCTCCTTCAGGTTCCTTCTCTTTCTGTCTCTCTGCTGAGGGTGGTGGTGTGACAGCCAGATTTTGAATCGTTGGTCCTCCTGGGGGAGGTGCTAGTCCATCTTTCGTCTGCTCTCCTTTATCGATTTCTTTGTTCTTTTTCTTTGATTTGCTTAATCCAGGACCAAAATCCAAGACCCTGGGTGGCATGTTTTTTTCCTTCATATTGTTTTTACGTAATTTCTCACGTCTTACGCTCAAGGACTCGTTGTCCCTCTTTCCCACAGACGGTGCTACTTGATACGATCAAAAAGATTGGGTCACCAAGAATATGGAGTACTAACCTCAAATAAGAGACCAACGACCTGAATAACTCCAAATTACGTCACAACGACCTGATTGATCTCCAAGAGCCTCCTGACGACCTGATCAATCCTGCAAAACAACACCTCACCCAAGACGGTGGACGGCCCCAGCGAAGGTCCTCCGATGCTTAAGTTAGAGAGTGCGAAAGATATGTCGAGAGTTCAAACGTAATAATCAACTTAGAATAAAAGTGAGGCTTGAATCCTCTTTATATAAATAAGAGAAGTATTCTCCAAGTTAGAGTTACCTTCTCCCACTATAATTTTATAAATACCGCAACCGACTTAGAATTAGGATTTCTCCTATATGCTAAATTCCCATAAATAATTGATCTCTCGCTAAATTACTAGAATAGGTCTGGGCCTGTGATTCTTTTAATATAGTCCGCCGGGACCCCACAATACCATCCATATTAGCCCGTTCGGGCCCAATAATCATAAAGCCCAACACCCAGCGCCTAGCTACCTTTCAACGTCGAGCTGATAAGACCATAAGAGGTCGCTATCCTATATGAGAGCTCGCCACTCCCATACTTATAAAATAGCTCACCCAACTTTTAGAATAAATGCTCTTTGTGAAAAATGAGGTCGTTTACCATAAAAATACCGGGATATAACTTGAATAAATATTTAATGCCGTATCAGTTATTTACAAAAGGGACCCAAAATTCATAAATTTATAAAAGGTCTTTTTTTTTCTTTTTTTTTTTTTTTTCCCCTTTTGGTACTACTTTATTATTTTACTTTGCAGTAAATTCATAGATTCGGACCCAAAGTCTGAAATCAGGTGGGCTGGTAGGAACTCACAAGTCACAACATCAAATTTAACGAGGCCAGAAAAAATAATAACATGCTTCAAAAAGAAAAAATAAAAAAAAAAAAAAATTACAACATGAAGAGGACATACTGTTAGCATTGAAAGAAATTCAGTCTCGTGACACATGGACAAACACGTTGGTTATCCCAAAGCGGCGACCTGAAATCTACAATAATGAATAATGACCGCAAAGGGCTACATTTTCGATGTTTTCATTTTAAAAATGGTTATGATTTTAGGTCGGCCTTTAAATTTTCTTTCATTCATTTCTTAAAAGAAATCATTCAACCATAGATTATTATTATACAATGTTTATAAATATTATTACTATTTTCCAATTTACATAATATCAATTATCAATATTTTTAATTATATTTTACTATTTTTGATTAAATTTATTTAAATTATTAAATCTTCATCTTATATTCATTTACAATCCAAAATTCTCATTTATCATTTAAAAAAATCTAAATCACACTCTCATTTCCAATTCTTTCAAAACAAAAGCATGGACAAGCGCTAACCCGATTTACATTTGCAATATAGGCAAATTATCAACAATTTTCATTTTTCTCTTTTTCTATAAGCTATTTTCAAGGAAGTGCACCTAATATAGTATTCACCGCAAATTAATCATTAAAAAATTTTGAGATAATTTGACGATAAAACATTTTAAATAAGAATCCTTCTTATTTTATATTTTATTTTAGGTTGTTTGCTAAAATCATTCAGTGACGTGATTTGAGAATCATAGACATTATAACATAAATGACTTTACATAAAACATATTTTGTAACGTTTTTCAATATATAATATTTTATGTAACCAATTTTTAATATATAACACTTACACGTCTCACTTTTATATAAGTACCGACACTTTATGAAAACATATTTCTCTCCATAAATAAACTGAAATATTAAATTTTCATTTTATTTACAAAAAGAATGTCCAATATTGTATTCCACTGGTTATTTTGAACAATAACCTTTTTTTCTTTTGAATTATATGATTATATATGTTATTTAGTTAGCTATATGAATCACATAAGAAATTATAATAAAATTCTTAATAATTATTTATATATTTGAAAATAAGAAATAAAACAAAAACTAGAAATATTAGAAATTAATTGAATAAATGGAAAAGAAAATATATAGATCAGTTAAATAAATATAAAAAAAATAATTCTGAGTAGTTGTTAAGGATCTTTAAAAATGAAAATAATAGAAATGTTATAAATACTATAAACTAAATCAAGAAATACATTTAGATTCAAAAAATATAATAATTTATGGTTATAATTGATTTAATTATTTCATAAATCTGAAAAAAAAATGATGAAATAATATAAAAAAAAAAAACTACAAAATAAACAAAAGGACGAAAAATCCTAAAATAGATGTATCAATCAAAAAAAATTGAGGCTTTTTAAACCTATTGTTGACCTATATTTTTGAAAATGGCTCTATAATTATTTGGGAATGATCTCTAAATTATTGAGTAATTAAATGCTAAATAATACAAGAAATTATATATATTTAATTTAAAGAAATCATCGATGTGTGAATTTATTTTATTAAAAAATTAAAATTTAGTAATTATTCATCAATAACTTATATACACATGTCCTCAACTAAATATTAAGTCAAAAACTAAAATAATTATCTTATAATTTTTTACAATAGTTGACTTAAAACATACCCTCATACTGTTATATGTTATATCAATATTTATATAAAGGTATTCATTTATCTCATAATTCACTATTAATAATACAATTTTTTAATTTAATTATATAGTTTTCATGAAAAAAAAGGGCAAACAAAAGAAAAGAAAATCATCCTCAATCATGTGGCCTAGTTCGGATCAATGTTGGGATCGCCCGAGTCTTGGACAAGTCCCATGTAACTCTATCTAAAAATACGACGCATGCATGCATATATATATATATATAATTAGGTTCGATAAGAATCATGTCATTATATGTGAACTTAGGGTTTATTATGGGCCTTAGATCTAATTAAATGGATAGATCAGATTTTTTGTGTATTTCCTTATTTGATTAAAACCATTAGGATTGTGTAATAAAATCACTACTGGTGTATATAACTAAAAATATTAATAAAGCACCGTGATTGTATAATAAAAGCACTAGTTCGCAGTTCGCATATAATGACATGGTTCTAATTGAACCCACCAATATATATATATATATATATATATATATATAAGGAGATTTGAACACCAAATTTTAATGTTACATTATAACCACTACACTTACTTGGGGAGTACCTATAACTTCCATTGAATTGGAGTCGCAAATGAATCGAATATCAAGATATTTGATTAGTGTTTGACATGTTCAACAAGTATTCGTATGAATTTATATACGAATCTGGATATTGTTTCGAATTCAATCCGAATAATGAATTCGTATTCGAATTACAACTTGAATAAAGATTTTTTTTTTCTAAGTGTAAGAATATCAATTAAAATTAAAAATAAAATATACCCATAAACTAATTAAAATATATAAATTCTAATTGCATCCCCACTCCACCAAGTTCTCCTAATATTATATTTTATAAAATAAAATAACATTATTCATAAATAAGTTTCATCTTCTTTTTTTAACCCTACATAACTTACATTGAACTGATTTCATTTACACTTTAAATAAGTTTCATCTTTCCTATTTGGAAATTATTTTAATTATGATAAATTTGAAAAATATATTTAATAAATTCAGAAAAAAATTATTTAAAAAAGAGGAAAAAACAAAGAATATTGTAAAATTATATAAAAAAAATTTGAAAAAATAAATTATGTAGCCCGTTTAACAAATATTTTTATTTCTAAATAACTATTCAATAAATTATAAAACGAAAAAAATACAAAAAATCAAAATATAAAATTTTATAATATAATACTAAATAAATCTCTAAGTTTAAAATTAAAAAAATATATATAATAAGTTGTAATTAAATTCATATAATTATTTTATAAATTTGAGAAATAAATTACTTAGAAATATTAGAGACTATTAATATAAATCGTTAAAAATCATAAAGTAATTTCAATAAATTTTAAACAATAAATATTTAATCATTACTTAATATATTTAAGAAAATAAAAACATAACATAAATTTAATAAAGTATAAAAAAATAAATCTCAAAATACTTTTAAACCGGAAGAAAATATAAAAAGTTTGATTAGCTGCTAAATAATTATTTTAAAAATCAGAATAGGAAAAAAAATGAATGTTATAAAATAAAATAAACCACTAAATAAACAAAACGAAAAAAAAATTAAAAAATGAAATGTTGGGTCACAAAATTATTTGAGGATTTTCTCAACAAAATATAAATGTTATAATATAGTACTAATTTAATCTCAAAACTTGAAATAAAGAAAATTAGTTATTTTTCTTGGTAATAGAGTGACAAGAAAGAGAATTAGTTATTTCCTTTTCACTCTTGATATGGCATGAATAGTCAGACCTAATTTGGGGTAGACTTTACCTAGCGTCACTGAGAGAAAAACCAGGGCGAATAGCCAGATCTGGATTAAGGTGACCAGTGGCACTTAGTCAATTCATCCCTAGGAAAGATCTAACCTCACACTCTTGAGGAGATCAAGATAAACCTGGCTTAAAGCGAATTCCCTATGGGGTAATCGCTACCGGCTTAAGGCAGGTCTGGCGATCGGACCTCCTTAAGAGGATAGGTGGGATATTCTCAGAGAGTAGAACTAGCCCAGAGCTGGTGTATTAGGCTCACAAAATAAAGATAATAGGAAGAACAGGACCAGGGAAGACCTGGTTCCCTGACCTCCCAGGAAGAGACAAGTGGGACCACTTGTCAAAATTGGTTACTTGAACGGTCCTTGATTCGCAGCCTTTTTGCTCCTGAGATCCCGACTGGGGTCCCCATTGGGAAAAATTATAAATACCTCAGCCCCAAAGCTGAGAAAGGTATGTCCTTCTTGTGTGCATTCCTTTTTTACTTCCTAGAGAACACCTCATACGCTTTCTGACTTAAGCATCAGAGAGGTTTCCACCGAAAAAACACCGGTGGTCCTTTCTAACGTGTGTTTGTGTGTAGGTCAGGAAGGAATACCAGTTGCAGGTGGTGTCATATTTTGGGGTGAAACAATTGGCGTCATCAGTGGGAATTTCTGGGCTAAGACGTGAGGTTTTTTAATGGCTTCCGATGGGTTATGACGAAATTTGGTGGGAGAGCTTGGCGAAACTCCTAGATCCGCCGCGCCGTGGAGTATGCCGCGGTCAGCCGAGCTGTCAGCAGCAAGGCCCGAGGGGGCAGAGCCGTCAGTGGCCACTGGATCCGCCACCGTGCCACCCCCCTCCGGCGGACCTATGCCTGTCGCTGGCGGGTTGTTGAACGACATCCTTCTCAGTCTACTGTCTGAGCTCATTAGCAAAGCCGTGGAAGCGGCTGTGGAGAAGAAATTTGTAGAGATCTCAACGCCGCCGCCTATTGCGCGGCCAGATCGGATGGTCCCATTGGTAGAAACGGATCCGTTGCGCCATCAATGCACTGATCGGACTCCCCTTCAATATAGGGAAGAGCACTTCTCCACCTCTGATAGCGAGACGTCAAGCCAGGCCAATCCAGTTCTGGCTGAGCAGATGCAGAGCTTGCAGAAGGAGGTGAGAGAGTTCAAAAGGAAGATGGCGAGCACCAGCGTGGTGCCCACACCGAGAGGCACGCCGTTTACCGAGGAGGTCATGCGCTATGATGTACTGGCGTCGTATAAGTCATTAGGCTTTGAGTATAGTGGAACCACAGATCCGTGGGACCACCTCTGCCGCTTCGAAATCGCAGCAACAGTGCATAAGTTATCTGACGCAGTCATGTGCCGGATCTTCCCAATGACTTTCACCAAGTCGGATCAGCTCTGGTTCAGCCAAATGCCGCCACGTTCCATCAGCAATTTCGACGAATTCAGCTCAGCCTTCTTGCATCAATTCACTAGCTGTCGAAAGTATCAGAAGATGCCGCTTGAGCTGTTTAGCTTAAAACAGAAAGAGAACGAGAGCCTGCGTGCTTATATTAATAGGTTTACGACTGCAAAGCTGGAGGTGCTTTCCGCATCGGAAGAGCTTCTTGTGAACGCACTGGCACAGGGCCTCAGACGAGGGGAGTTTTTTCAGTCACTGGTGGTGAAGTCAACTCTGAAGTTTGGAGAACTCCTGGAAAGGGCGGAGAAGTATATCCATCTGGAGGAAGCCCTGAAAATTAAGGATGAAGGAGAGAAGAAGAGGGAGAGATACGACAGGATGAGAGGACGCCGGTGAAGAGGTCTAGGCCAGATCTGCCTGGGGGACGACCTCGTTTTGACAAATATACGCCCCTGGAGACCCCTCAGGGAGAGATCTTGCAGGAGATAGAGAGGCACCCAGACCTCAAGTGGCCTAAGACCTATTCACAGAAGCCGAGGAAAGAGAGATTGGATCAATTTTGCAGATACCATAATGAGTACGGGCATAACACAGATCAGTGCACTCATTTGAAGGACGAGCTAGAGAGAATGGTGCAGGACGGGAACCTGAAAGAGTATGTCCGAATGCGAAGGGAGGAAGCAAGATATGGCCATGGCAGTCATGATCGGCCTCAACAGAGCAAGGGTGTGCAAGATGGTAGGTGAAATGGAGGAAGGAAGAATGACCAAGCCCAGGTCATCCGAGCCGAAATTCAAATGATCACTGGGGGGCGAATGGGATGAACATTCCAGGCGAACCCAGAACAGTTATGTTCAAGCAGCCCGAGATCTGGTAAGAAAAGGAAAGGAGGTAGGGCAAGTGGCACCAAGCCCAAATGTTTGCTTTGGGTCAGAAGATGAGGATGGGATCCTGGCTCCCCACATGGATGCCTTGGTAATCACGGCCACCATAGCTAATTACAATGTCCAACGTGTTTTTGTAGACACAGGAAGCTCAGCGGACATCATGTTCTACGATTGCTTTAAGAGGATGGACTTGGATGTGGAGCTGGAGGAAGTTACGACCTCTTTGGTCGGATTTGCAGGGGGCGCATTGAAACCCCTTAGAGCAGTTAAACTTTTGATTACGCTAGGGGATGAGCCATTTAGACAGACCAAGACAGTCCAGTTCTTGGTGGTAGACGCAGCCTCCTCTTATAACGTGATGTTGGGAAGACCTTCCCTAAGCAAATTTCAGGCAGTGGTCTCAATCTACCACATGAAACTGAAATTTCCTGCTCATGATAGAGTAGGGGAGGTAAGAGGAGATCAATATACGTCGAGGCAGACGTATGTGGAGAGCATCAGACGAAACGAAGTGGAAAGATAGGCTAAGAGATCTCGAACAGAAGATAAACCTAAATTGAATCAGAGAGAGGAGGGGTTGATGATGGTAGAGGTAGTCCAAGGGGACGACAGTAGAGTCCTCCGAGTGGGAACAACCCTTAATCCTGATGTTATGGGAAAGTGCAGATGTATTTGCCTGGTCACCTTAGGATCTAGTCGGTATTTATCCAGTGGTGATTGAGCATCACCTCAACATCAATCATGCGATAAAGCCGGTCAAGCAAAAGAAACGCAATTTTAGGCTGGAAAAGGAAGCCATTATAGAGGCTGAAGTTGAGAAGCTGTTGAAAGCTAAGCACATCCAGGAAATACAATTTCCTGAGTGGTTTTCCAACACTGTGCTGTTCCCTAAGACCCAAGACGACTGGCGTATGTGCATTGACTTTTGCGATCTTAACCGTGCTTGCCCCAAGGATCATTACTCACTGCCGAGGATAGACCAGTTGGTTGACTCTACTTCAGGCTGAGAACTCCTAAGCATGATGGACGCCTCGCAAGGCTATCATCAGATCAGGCTAGCAAAGGAGGACTGGAAACGGGTTAGCTTCATAACCCCGAAGGGAACATACTGTTACGTGGTCATGCCATTTGGGCTCAAAAACACGGGAGCCACGTATCAGAGGCTGGTGGATAAAATGCTCAGGGGACAATTGGGAAGAAACATGTAGGTATACGTGGATGACATGTTAGTCAAGAGCATTAAGGCAACCTCGCATGTGGATGATTTGAAAGAAACCTTTGATACCCTAAGGAGATATAGAATGAAGCTCAACCCTAAAAAATGCACGTTTGGAGTCAGAGCTGGCAAATCCCTAGGGTACATGGTAACGGAAAAGGGTATTGAAGCTAACCCTGAAGAAATCAGAGCTATTGTGGACATGCAGGCACCAAGAAATGTTAAAGAAATGCAATGCTTGGCAGGTCGTATCAATACCTTGAGTCGATTCGTCTCGCGCTTGGCGGAGAAGAGCTTGCCATATTTTCAAGCTCTACGTAAGAAGGTCAAATTTCAGTGGAGCAGTGAGTGTGAGGATGCGTTTAGAATGCTGAAGGAACATCTAGCTTGTATGACCTTGCTCACAAAGCCTATCCAAGGAGAGCCTTTAATCCTATACTTATCCGTTGGGCAACAGGCAGTCAGCTCTGTTTTGCTTAGAGAAGAAGGCAAAGTACAGAGGCCGGTCTACTATTGGAGCAAGGTCTTACATGATGCAGAGGTAAGATATGTAGAAATAGAATGAGCGATGCAGACTCTGGTTGGCACAGCTCGCAAGCTACGCCCATACTTCCTCTCACACAGCATAGTTGTGCGGACCAACTTGCCGTTGAAAACCATAATGGATAAGCCAGAGGCGTCAGGAAGGCTGGTCAAGTGGATAATTGAGCTCAGCGAGTTTGATATTACGTTTGAAACCAGGACAGCCATTAAAGCCCAGGCGCTGGCTGATTTCATGCAGGAAATGACCAGCTCTCCGGATGACAAGCAAGAGTGGACAATCTTCACGGACGGCTCTGTAGGAAGTCAAGGTTGCGGGGCAGTAATAGTTTTGATCGACCCAGCAGGCATAACCACTGAGTATGCCATACGCTTAAACTACTCTCTATCCAATAATGCAGCCGAGTATGAGGCCCTCCTGAGAGGGGTTCAGATGGCAAGGGACCTAGGGGCAGAGCAGGTATGTGCAAGGGTGGATTCCCAGTTGGTCTGAAAGCAAATAAGTGGGGATTTTTAAACTAGGGAAGAAAGTATGTAGAAGTACCTAGCTCGGTTTAGGGAGTTGTCTAAGGAGATGAAAGCTCTGACGGTCCTGCAAATCCCCAGAGAAGAGAACGGGAGAGCAGATTATTTGGCTAAGATAGCCAGCTCGGCCGTAGATTGTCAGGAAAGGACAATTACACTGTTAAGGGCGGATACGGAATTTGGCACAGACCAGGTCTATTCAGTAAGCGAAAAGGAAGATTGGCGTTATCCTATCAGCGCATACCTAGAAAAGGGAGAGTTTCCGGAAGACAAGAGAGAGGGAGTTAAAGTGAGAGTTAGATCTGCCTATTTTTGTCTGATCAAGGGAACATTATTTAGACGGGGGTTTGGGCAGCCTCTGTTGCGATGTCTGGGTATGGAAGAAGGTGTCCACGTCCTTAGAGAAATCCACGAGGGCTGTTGCAGTAACCACATGGGGGTAAGAACCCTAGCCAGTAAAATTTTAAGAGCTGGCTACTTCTGGCCATCGCTGAGGAAAGAGGCCGAGGACTTTGTTGAAAAATGTGAAAAGTGTCAGAAAATGTCCCCTTTGGCTCAACAGCTAGCGGAAGAGCTCATGACAATGAGTTCTCCTTGCCCCTTTGAAAAGTGGGGGATTGACCTGGTCGGTCCTTTCCTAATGGCTCCAGCCTAGAAGAAGTTTCTGATAGTAGCCGTGGACTACTTTAGCAAATGGGTTGAGGCAGAAGCCCTGGCAAAGATCACGAAGAAGGCAGTAATGGGCTTTATTTAGAAAAATATCGTCTGCCGTTTTGGCGTTCCAAGGGTGATGATCTCAGACAATGGAACCCAGTTTGTGGGGGCCAAAATTAAAGCTTGGTGCGCCAAAATGAAAACCAAACAGCATTTCACATCTGTTTGCCACCCACAAGCAAATGGACAGGTAGAGATGACTAATCGCATCATTGTCCAAGGGCTGAAGTCGCGGTCGGAGAGATCTGGAGGCAAATGGGTGGAGTTAACTGCAGTACTTTAGGCTTACCGTACCAATCCCAAGGAAAGTACTGGTGAAACTCCTTTTAGTCTGGTATATGGCATGGATGCCGTCATCCCAGTAGAAATTAGCCTTGAAACTTACCGTGTGCAAAACTACGATGAAATTCAAAATGACACACTGGTGCAGGACGCAATGGATTTAGTCGAGGAAAAGAGAGAGCAGGCGGCGGTAAAAATGGAACATGTGCGAGGACGAATACAAGCAACCTACAATAAAACAGTCATGAAGAGACATTTCCAGGTGGGAGACCTGGTTCTTAAAAGGGCCGACCTGGGAAAATCCAAAGGAAAATTGGATGCTGCGTGGCAGGGGCCATTCCGAGTTATCCAAGTCTTGGTAGGTGGCGCTTATAAGCTGGAAGAACTGGAGGGAGATGAGATCCCTCGCGCATGGAATATCACTAATTTACGGAGATTTTACGTGTAAATGTAAACTTATAATATTTTATTGAATAATAATGCAAGTTTATTCTCGATTCACCAGTTTAAATGCGTCTTCGTAAAAGCCAGGACTGGCTAAGGGCGGATGCCCCAATTTCCTGACTGATTGTCAGCTTAAGCCAGGATTGGCTAAGGACGGATGCCCCAATTTCCTGACCTGATTGTCAGCTTAAGCCAGGATTGGCTAAGGGCGGATGCCCCAATTCCCTGACATGATTGTCAGCTTAAGCCAGGATTGGCTAAGGGCGGATGCCCCAACTCCCTGACCTGATTGTCAGCTTAAGCCAGGATTGGCTAAGGGCGGATGCCCCAATTCCCTGACCTGATTATCATCTTAAGCCAGGATTGGCTAAGGGCGGATGCCCATGAATTTCCTGACCTGGTTGTCAGCTTAAGCCAGGATTGGCTAAGGGCGGATGCCCCAATTCCCTGGCCTGATTGTCAGTTTAAGCCAGGATTGGCTAAGGGCGGATGACCATGATATTCCATGACCTGGTTGCCACAAGAACCAGGATTGATTTAGGGCGGCTGCCCATTAAATATTCTTACTTATCTAAACAGGTACGTCAAGACTGGCTAGTATGCAGACTCGCATTAATACCTGACCTAATTGTCAGCCTAAAGCTCGTGAAACGCTTGCTTTTGTTGATCAGCCTTAAGCAAGACCTGACTAAAGGCGGAGGCCTTAGAGAGTAAGTCTAATAAACCTGGATTAGCTAGAAAAGAAACGCAATTCGCATGATTTGAACAGAAAAGAATCGATTAAAAGGATGATTTTTAAGAAAGCCCTTATATTTATCATGGTATTCTGGCAATTGAGAAATTGCATACGACAGACTGCACACCCTCTACGAAGGTTGGCAGTTTTGATTACTTAATGCGGGAAACAAAAAATAGACGAATACATTTATTCATCCATGAGGAGCCCCTCGATATGAGGCCAGAGCTTGGCGAACACGCCAAAGCTCACGTTCCATCTCGTGAAAACGCTGATGATACTTGTCAGCCCGCTCTGATAAAGCATGAGCCTCGCCGGCAGCGACAGTCAAACGATTCACCGACTCTGTCAAGTCGGCCTTCTCCTCCTGCAATTGGCGGTTCAGCTGACGCAGCTCGGCCCATTCCCATTTGTAATGGCATTTTTTATGTCTTTTCCTTTCCAGAAGATGGTAAAGATAGCCAATCTTCTCTTTAAGCATGGTCAGTCGGTCGGAAAGCTTGAAGTTGTCAACGACCAAGGAGATATTTTTCCACTTCACTATGTCAAGTTCTTCGAGAAGAGGAGAAGCGGCCATTTTCAGATAATTGAAGAAAAGTGAAGAATACCCACATATATTTAAAGAAAGTAAAAGCACGTGACAGAGCATAAAAAGTACTAGGGTTTTCGGGAATTAAGGAAACCCTAGAATACCAAAGGGTGCTACGGGAAAAAAAACATTCATTATCATAAATCAGAGATAATTCAGTACAAGTTCAGAAAAGTAATAAAACAGATCGGCCACACAGGCTAAACTACAGATCTGTTGAAACGGTACAGCAAAACCTAAGCAGGGCTAAGCCTAGACCTTCGCATCCAGCTCTTGCGCGAGTTGGTCCACGACATCTCCTGCCAGAGCTCCAAGGGAAGCCCTACCCGGCAGCTCTCCCAAATCAGCAAAGGTGGGGGAGGGAGTAGAAGTGGTCAAGGCTAAGGCCGGATCTGGATTTGGTGGAGCCGCCTCTGAAGAAACTTAAGGAGCTGCAAGATCAGCAAAAATAAGCGCGGCTACCTCGGGCGTATCAAGCTTGTGGAGACGATCCAGCTCAGGCGAATAGCTGAAAGAAGTAGGCTCAGGGGGCTGCTTCAGAATTTCTGCACGGTCGAAGGGGACAGTGGGCTTTTCCTGGGCCCATCTTGCCTGAGCATCCAGAGCTATGTGAAAGTACACCTCTGCCTCTGGGCTAGCAGCTGGTATAAATGCTCTGAGCCCAGGAAGGCACGCTGAACGTAATCCCGAGTGATCTGGATCAGTCTCAGCCCCTTCTCGGAGTTTAAGAACTCCATCTCCCACGCCTCGCGGGCCTTGGCCACTGTTTCATCTGCCAGGCTCCGAGCCTCAGCTAGAGCTTCATTCCTTGCCTCTTCTCTGGCCATCTCCAGCACTTTCCGCTCCGCCTTCCTTACTGTATCCAACTCTTGCTCGGCCTTCTTCAATATGCTGGCTTTCTCCTTGCGTAGCTCCCTCAACTTCTTCTCTTTCTCCTGTAAGATCTGATGCTCCTTAGCCAGATCCGTATTCATCAGGGCTCCCCTAGCCCTGGCCACCAGGATGGACCTCTTGGCTGCCGCCTAAGAGGAAAAAGAAACTTAGCCAAATGGAATAAAAATGAAGGTAATAAGAGCAATGGAAAAGAGGCTTACCCTAGCCTCATATTGACAAAGAGATTCTATGAGGTCCGAGTCTGACCACTTCTCCAGAGTAGCCCTGTCCGCAGTAGGGCACTGTCCCTGAATAAACTGGACAGCTAAGTGTCCAGAGCAGTTCAACAAAGACTGGTTGAACCAGGTGTCATTGGGAGTCGTAATCTTGACCCCTGGGCCTGATGGTCCTCCTGAACTCAAACGTGGCCTCTTTGCAGACTGCCCAGACCTGCCCCCGTGATCCAGAGGTGCGAAAATCTCAACCTCTGGCTCAGAGGAAGCTCTAGGGGTTCCTGAGCTGCTAGCTCCCACGAGCGCAGGTTCTAAGGCCGGAGCTTGTCTTTCCTGCTCTGGGGCAGCCCCCCCTTGGCGAGCAGCCATGATACTTTGCATCATGTTTTCTAAGACGGCAAGAGTAAGATTAGTTGAGAAGAGAACATGAATATCATACCGTGCGAAAAATAAAAGTTCCAGAGCTGTCAATATCCATTACTAATCTGAGGAGACAAGTATGCATTCTCTTCCTCAACATTAAAGAAGTCAATGGCCGAAGAGGTGAGAAGATGAGGAATAGGAAAGGGATGCGCGTTCAAAGTGGAGGTTCTTCGTTGGAGACGGGGAGACCTGTCTTTGACAGACAGATGTTGTTGGGGTAGCAACTCATCAATAGAACAAAGAGGGAAACCCCATCACTCCCGGTGCTGAATAAAAAAGAATTTTTTATGCCAGGCCTTGTTAGAAGTCGGGATGTCTGTAAGAAACTTGACACCAGACCTGGCGCATAATAAAAGTATCCAGGAGATAAACTCTTCGCCTGGAAGAGCTGGTAAAAGGTCTGGGCTGTCGGAACCAGGTCTGCGTATCTCATGGCAAGACTATAACATATAATAATCTTAAAAGAAATAGGGACAAGCTGATGAACGGGAATACTGTACAAGCGGGAAATTTTTAAAATTAAGGGATGCACCGGCAGGCGTAGGCCTGCCTGGAATTGATCCACGAAAAAAGTTAAAAAACCCGTCGGAGCCTGATAAGCCATTATGCCACCGTGAGGATTTAATAACTCAAAATCCGCCGGAATCTTGCATTTATATCGCAAATCCTCCACTGTCCTCTTATTAAGGATAGAACAAATATAAGGTCGGTTGGGAATGAAAGGGGGGTAGTCGTGAGAAGGTGATGGTGAATTCGGCACCGTCGCTGGAGAAGGATCAGCAACGGGAGGATTAACGGTGAGAAGATCGGTGGTGGAGGGCTCTGAAGAAGAAAAATGGGTGGCGGAAGGATCCTCGGCCGGAGAAAGGGTAGCCGAGAAGTTGGCAGATAGAGAGGAAGAAGACCCAGACATGATCGGGAAATTATTAGAGAGTTAAGGAAATAACTGGTGTAGGAGAATATCGGAAAAGCTTGAGAGTAATGTGGAATCGCCGGGAGAAAAAACAGAGAGCAAAATGCTTTATGAAAACTGGAAATATGGAAAAGTGATGGGAACAGAAAGGTTAGCGGGAGATAAAGGCCAAAGGGTTTTTAAAAAAATGGAAACCAAGAATGTTTGTCAGATGCACAGTACTCTAGGCGATGATCTGGAAGGCCAACCGCCAAGGGGTGCATCACTAACCTATCAGCTGTACAGTACTCGAGGAGACGTGCAAAGTAGGGTAACTGTCTCAGGATATGTACCGTCACTTGCAAAGGGTAATGATTGAGCGGATTTCTCGGGATCTGGTCAAATACGAAATATTGGAAGGATGTGTAAAACCCTAAGTGCGGGAGGGAAAAGAGCTCCAACATTTTACAGATCTACCCCAACCATTTTTCGGGGGGAGGAGTTGATATGGCATGAATAGTCAGACCTAGTTTGGGGTAGACTTGACCTAGCGTCACTGAGAGAAAAACCAGGGAGAATAGCCAGATCTGGATTAAGGTGACCAGTGGCACTTAGTCAGTTCATCCCTGGGAAAGATCTAACCTCACACTCTTGAAAAGATCAAGATAAACCTGGCTTAAGGCGAATTCCCTATGGGGCAATCGCTACCGGCTTAAGGAAGGTCTGGCGATCGGACCTCCTTAAGAGGATAGGTGGGATATCCTCAGAGAGTAGAACTAGCCCAGAGCTGGTGTACTAGGCTCACAAAATAAAGAGAATAGGAAGAGCAGGACCAGGGAAGATCTGGTTCCCTGACCTCCTAGGAAGAGACAAGTGGGACCACTTATCAGAATTGGTTACTTGAACGGTCCTTGATTCGTGGCCTTTTTGCTCCCGAGATCCCGGCTGGGTCCCCACTTGTAAAACCTATAAATACCTCATCCCCAAGGCTGAGAAAGGTATGTCCTTCTTGTGTGCATTCCTTTTTTTCTTCCTGGAGAACACCTCATACGCTTTCTGACTTAAGCAGCGGAGAGGTTTCCACCGGTGGTCCTTTCTAACGTGTGTTTGTGTTTAGGTCAGGAAGTACCAGTTGCAGGTGGTATCATATTTTGGGGTGAAACAACTCTATTATCATCGTTTAATTCAAATCTTGATTGAGTGTTTAGATTAGTTATTTTTATTATTTTTTTATTCGAGAAAACAAACATAAGAAGAACCTTCGATTAGTTTTCCTCGAGAGAATTGACTCTATTCAACTTGCCAACCTACAAGCGAACTCTTAATCTTACGAGCGAGCTTTTGAGCCTGACAAATTTAATTTAAAAGTAGGTGTGAAAAAGTAGCCATTTGTCCACATTGGGTTACCCAGTGTCCGCGTCCGTCGATGCGCGTCGATCGGCCACTTGGTCAACGAAAAGTCTCTGTTGCGTCGATTGAACCTCGTCGATGCCCGTCGATTGACGCACTTGCCACCGACACTGGGTACGTTGATCCACACTGGGTTACCCAGCGCCAGCTCAAAATTTCGCGAATTTGCTGATTTTAACTCATATCTGCGGCCCGTTTGAGAGCCAATCTTGGATGAGATCTTTTGGACACCCACTTTGGTAAGGTTGTTAATCAAGACACTCTAAATCACGCGATTTGAGATGAATGGATGATTGCACAGCGATATTTGGAGAAGCTTGACTATTTAATTTTCAGGGACGCTTTCTTACTCCTTTCTTCTTTTGATTTGCTTTTATATATATTTATGGCAATCAGGAGATTGCCGGGTTTTCTTTTGAGGGGGGAGGATGGTTGAGTAGTGATTTATATTTTATAATTGTGCATTTTAAATTCGTGGATTTGTAGTAGCTAATATTTGAACGTGATTAAATTACTATTCCCGCGCTGAATTGTGTTTGTCTGGCTTGCCTGTCAAAGATAATTATGTGTGATTTGAGATTTTTGTCTTTGAGCGTGTATAAATGCATAAAATTTTCAAAATTATTATTTATATATTGTAAAATGGTACTTGGATGCAAATGATTTCGCAAAACCTAAAAAGCAGCGTCAATTCAGAATCTTTTCATGCAAAAGCCTGTGAGTAGTCTGGGTGTTTATCATCATCGCATGTACTTGAATGAGTTCTATTTTGAGATCTCTTTGAAATCGTTGTGTGTAGTTAGCTTTGAACATGACGATTAGGAACAAAAATTACCCTTATTCTGGCCATATCCATATGTATTAGCCACTATAAATTCCGAATTAGCCTCTCATAGACAAATAACCCATTTCCAATAGCCATGAGTGTTTATGAGTTAACTCCTACGTCATTAATAGCGTAGGGTGAGAATTAGTTATTTTTATTGGTTATTTGTATTTTAGAATCATGATCAGGGATTTATGAAAAAGTTGTAATAAAGGATCACCATCCTTCAAAAAAAAAGAAAAAGAAAAATAAATCACTAATAAAAAATAAAAAAATAATAAAAAAATGAAGAATAAAGAGGATGGTGAATCTTGTTGAGTTGTTGCCTATGATTATAAAGGCTTGTGCTTAGTATTGTTGATTTTATTATGACGCCTAATGTTTAAGAGGCAAGAGTTTAGTTTGAAAGAAGAAGCGTATCATAAGCTTCTAAATTGTTTAAGTGGTGTGTTCAGTAGTCGATCTTGGGTTACGAGTTGAGAAATAGCCTAAGTATAAAGGCTACGTTATGAGAGTTAAGTGAGGTTTTCTTTTGAATGAGATGAAGCACATTGTTTCGTGATTAGGATAGTTTGGTGAGTTATTGATCACGTTAGATCGTGAGTTAGGCACACGACTTATATACTCCATACCCTTCCAAGAGCCTACATTACAATCCGTAAAGACCTTTTCCAATTCTTTGTTAGTCACACACTTAAACGCGATGGAGAAGTTTTTGATTTTCAGTTCTTTTTTATTGTGCCTGTATTTTTACGATTTGAGCGTAAACACATCCCTATAAAAAAAAAATTGAGTGCTTTGAGCGTACACATATATATATTCCCTTTTAGAGGAAGCATGATATTGTTTGGGAGAGGAAATGTAATAATATTTGAGCGTTTGAGGTTGCGTACAATTATTTATATTTTTAAAATTATCTATGTAGCATGACACGAATCTTTGATTTGACTTATTTTCAAAATTATCATTTGTTCGAGGACGAACAAACCAATAAAGCGTGGGGTATTTGATTAACATGAATTTGTCTTGATTTTTCTTAGTGTTTTAGTTAGTTTTTATTATTAAATTCGGTGTAAGTTAGATAGATTGAGCATGTTTTCGTATTTTCGTGTCCTCATCTTATTAAATTTGTCTTGGAGGGCACTTTGGATCTCAGAAGATGGCGTTTAAAGTTCTTCAAGCCAGGTTCTATTGGCCGACCTTATTTGCTGACACGCACGAATATTGTAAGACATGTGATAATTGTCAACGAACCGGAAACATTGGTAAGAGGTATGAGATGCCATTGGTGCCTAATCATGTGGTAGAGATATTCGACGTTTGGGGCAATAGAACTTTTCCCAAGAGTGGTGAATTCGAGTATATACTAGTTACACTACTGTAGAAATAATTTTTTATGGCAGTTCTGGGAGGCTTTTTATGGCGGTTTTGGAACCGCCGTTAAATCCACCGCCGTAGTTTTTTACTAGGTTTGTTCTTGAACCGCCGTAGAAAAGTGATACTTTTTACGGCGGTTTAAGAACCGCCGTAAAAATACCTTCTAGAAAGTCTGTTTTCCAGAACGGATATTTTACGGCGGTTCTTGAAAAATACCTTCTAGAAAGACTATTTTCCAGAACGAACATCGAAAAATACCTTCTAGAAAGTAGTAAAAAAATTAAAAAAAAATAAAGAAATGAAAGTGGGTGCACCAAAATTGCCAATAATAAATATTTTGAAAATATTGATTATTTCAACAAATAAATTAAGAATTAATACTCCAATATAATTAAGAATTTCCATCAACATCATCCATGATTGTCAATGTGACTATGACAGTTCAACACTTACTAATACATAAAAAGCTTAATTAAACTAAGCATACTACTAATTATTTATGCATTCTTCGAATTACTTGTGTCCATATGCATTACACAAGTTTTCTATAAGAATGATGGATTGACCTGCAGACCGAGATGAGGCTTTCAAGCGTTCCGAACAATTACTCGTCTTTCTCGCTTGTATTCTACTTCACTTCTTGTATACATTATTAATAGGCCTCTTCTAACCTACAATAAACATCAATCGAAACTACATTAAATCCGGTATAAGCAATTTTCCCGTTGTGTTGTGTAGTCTGTGTGTGCGGGTGTGGAGAAAATGTTATGAATAAACTAGGCGACCTGTTCAATTATTTGAACAAACTACGCAAGCAATTATCATCGTGTTCAACTCTTCTAATTTTCATCATTAGACACCAATATCCAAAACAGAGCATCACAAGAAATTTCAAATTCAAGCTTCTACTTGTTTTCCCTTTCAACTAAATATCATTCAGAAAATTTTCCAACTAAAATTAAAAAACAGACTGAAAAAAACAAATGAACATGTTTCTACCACATCCCCTATTTCAGATGATGCCAGTAACTTATACAATTATATCAAATCAAATGGGCAAGAAGAGCTTTTTTGAACAAGATGCAAAATAAACATAGATAACATGCTATATTATAAATAAGATGCAAATAACCCTTTCAGTGTTGCAAACTGTTCATCAAGATTCTACATTTACAGTCTCATCACAAACCAACACTCAAACTCATGCTTCCATTGCATAAGGTGCTGCTTAAGAACCTAAAATCTTGTTTTTCTATCTAAAAACTGCAATTTAATACACAACTTCAGAAAAGCCTACATCTTACGACAAATAAAGAGTATAATTAATCGATTGACCTGTTTAGGTTTGTAGCTTCATACCTTCTTTGCCATTACATCTCTCCATCACAAACTGCGGATTTGATTCTGAATGCATCCCCACAAATTCCCAGCATGATATAGAGACTAAATCTCCATTTCAACCATTCAAGGCCCACAATCACATTTTTATCTTTAATTTAATTGATATCTTGGATATCGAGTTTTCTAGGGTAACAAGGACACCCATAAGGTTGCAAGACCAAGTTAAAATTCATTTAGCTTGAGAATCTGTGACATTAAATTAAACCGGATTAAGGGTTTTGAGGCATGTTTTTTGCATTATTTACTCAAATTAGTTTCCAGAGGAAGTCAAAACCAAAATCAACAAATAAGTCGAAATTAATCAAAAGGTGATGAGACCCTAGAAATAAGACTTTCTGATCCAAAATCCAAAACATACCTGAGGTGGTTTAGAAGGAGRTGATTGTGAAGCAATATAMWRCAKAATTTCAATAGTCTGRCCATAGCTTGCAGCCCTCTKCCAGTACAAGATTACCATATCCCCAGCTCTTGTTCTCAGTTCTATCAAGTTACGATCAATTTCTGGCTCATGCTTCGCAACATAGGGTCTAAAGAAGGAGTCATAAACATATGTTGTTCCCTGAAAATCAATTTAGTAAAGAGAAACATATAATTAGAATACATTACAAAGATACAAACTAAACATAAGGATCATAGTGAAGATCACAATCCTTATTTTTAAGAAACCACAAGTATATAAAGAAGGCCAACTTAGCTTCACCATACATTGGAACCCTTCACAAAAATAAATTATATTTTTAAAACATATCCAAATATAAAATAATTTTATTTTAAGTGTCGGAGCTGATTGATATATTTACCAGCCAATGAACACATCACCAATCCTTTCACCAACAGTCAACCCAGCCACCAAGATCCTGAAAAAAAAAAATGAAAATGAAAATCTGACAACTTTAACTAATTAAATTTTAATGGAATGAAAAGTGACTATAGCACATACACGAGCATTCTAGTGATCAAAGATCCAATCACCTTGAATCCCTGCTACATACACGACATAATTGTTAGGTCAGTTTTTGCACTTTACAGAGTCAGAAAAATGTTGAACAGAAAAATGAAAAATATTGGACTCTAATTTAGGATTTGTGTGTTGCAGTCGAAGAAAACATGAGCTCTGTGAAAATCAACTGTTGGTTTAGTCATCATAATAAAACTTGCATGTGTATAATTTTTAAACTCTGCAAAAGAATTACCTACTCAAAGTTCACGATAAAAAGAATTACCTACTCAAAGTTCGATTACGTAATATAGTTGAGTTTTAGAATTATAATTTGAAATAGGTATATTTCTTTAAGTATAAAATAACACAAAAGAATAAAACCACTTGCATTCCACTTAATCTAAGAGCATTTTTAGTATGGTAAAGAAAAATGCAAGATCAAAATAGTAAAATAATCAAATTAAAATTTTTATTTGTTAAAGAATTGTGAAAACAAAATGTAATTAAGTAATTAAACAAAGACTTAAATAGGTAAGGAAATACAAATATAAAACATAGTCAATTAAATATAAAATTAGTTGAAATTCGGTTATTAGTTAATACTAATACATTACCTATTAAAAACATATTGCGAAATTAGTTTTATCATATTATAAAAAAAGTATGTAATGTGATAGAGGAAACTAAGTTCTCAACCTTATAACCATTCTTCAAACTGGATATCTAAATCGTTGTATCTAATTAGACTGCATTTGAACCATAAAGACATAACACCGACTTTACAACAATCATATTTTATTTACTCTTGTTTTTTTGTAAATTATTATTTTTCATTGTCAAATTAAAATTCAATTAGGCACAAAAAAGAAACAGGATAAAAAATAGCGGACATTAGGCATTAGCAATTATCATCGTGTTCAACTCTTCCAATTTTCATCATTAGACACCAATATCCAAAACAGAGCATCACAAGAATTTTCAAATTCAAGCTTCTACTTGTTTTCCCTTTCAACTAAATATCATTAAGAAAATTTTCTAACTAAAATTTAAAAACGGACTGAATAAACAAATGAACACGTTTCTACCACATCCCCTATTTCAGATGATGCCAATAACTCGTACAGTGTATCAAATAAAATGGGCAAAAAGAGCTTTTCTAAACAATATGCAAATAAACATAGATAACATGCCATATTACCATTCCCTTAGGCCCCAAAGTTGTCTTGACCAGGTCAGCCATCCCCATTGCTCCCACAAAGGAGACCTAATAAGGAAATATATAACCTAGTTGTCAGCATAAATACAAGTCGACCAAATAAAAAACTAACAACTGAACACAAATATATAAAATCCCACTTATTGTGTGGGCTTCACAAAATATGATCACAAAATGATCCAAAATGATATATATATATATATATATATATATAGGATTAGGTTCAAATAGATCCCACGTCAATATATGCGAACCTAGGGACCAATCAAGGTCGTAGATCTAATAATTTGTGCGGATCAGATTTTTTCTATTTTCTAAATTTATTAAATTATAAATATAGAAAGAAAAGGGCCTTTATGTAATTTTACAAAACTCTTAATTACATTAAATACCATCCCAATCGCTAACCCTAGGATAAACCCATACCCGTCTGCACTCCTTTTCCCCCATTTCCTTTCCTCTCCAAGCGTCTGCACCCTTTACCAATGGAACGGCCAAGTCGCCCAGCCATAGTCAAGCATCGCTAYGCCGCCACCATGATCGCCACCCTTCTCAGCCGTGCCCGGCCACAGATCCATTCCAACCATGGTCGAGCGCCACGGTAATCGCCGAGCGGCCCCACGAGGAACCAGCCGAGACGATTGCTGCTCTGCTGCCCGACTTGCAGTCGCCGCGCCGAGCCGCCGCCGTGGTGGAGACGAAACGGAGAGGTGCTGGCCGAGTTCTTTGTTGCAGGTGGCTCTCAATGGTCTTTGTTGCAGGTCAAGCCTATATATCTCTGTTGCAGGTCAAGCCTCCGGTCTTTGTTGCAGGTGCTCTCAATGGTGGTAGGCAGCCGATTCTCGTGAAGAAGAAAGGAGGAGACAAACCTATTTCATTAGGCTTGTTGGGCCTAATCTCTTGTTGGGCCTATTTCAAAGGCTTGTTGGGCCTAATCTCTTGGTGGTCAAGCCTCCGGTCTTTCCACACCATTTGCATTGAAAAATATGAAATCAGTTGCCTATATATGCCAATTAAAGTACCAAGAATCTGTTAT
>BMAC01000426.1:798145-810597 GCA_014905375.1 Phtheirospermum japonicum | reverse complement strand
TATATATATATATATATATATATATATATATATATATCACTAACCATTCTGGCACCCTTTCCCTTTTCTTTCGTAGCCTCGTCTTTAAGAAGTTGTCCAACCTATAAAATCAAAGGCATACTGATTTTCAAAAAACTAATAAGAGATTTTTAATACATAAGTCGGGTTATTAGAAGTGCATCAGGTCTTATACACACCGCCATGGCAGCAACAGTTAAAAACGGTGATGGGAAAATAAATCCTCAACTCGAGGGCCGATCTCCGTCCGGCCCGAGGAAACCTTTGCACGCCTCCGTTACCTTTTGGGAGGCCTACGCCCTATAGAAACTATCTACCTGAGACTGTCCCTCGGCCGCCGAGAGTGAAGAACTAAAGAGAGCTGTGGTTGGTTGTTGACCAACAAAAACATGGGAAAGCAGCCCTTCAAAGTATCTACTGCGGTAAACTTAAGTTTGGTCTCTTTCCATACCTCACAAGCGGCAGCTAGGAAGTACAAAAGCGTATGGATACGACCCTCATTGTGTATCTTGATTAATTAGATCGTTTCTTTGTGGATTCGTATAGGAAGGCCAAGAAAAAAAGTGCAGCGCCAATAAATCCATGAGAGTCATCATGCCCCTTATGCCCTGGGCGACACACGTGCTACAATGGCCAGGACAAAGGATCGCGATCCTGCGAGGGTGAGCTAACCCAAAAAACCCGTCCTCATTTCGGATTGCAGGCTGCAACTCGCCTGCATGAAGCCGGAATCGCTAGTAATCGTCGGTCAGTCATACGGTGGTGAATTCATTCCCGAGCCTTGTACACACCGCCCGTCACACTATGGGAGTTGTCCATGCCCGAAGTCATTACCTTAACCGCAAGTAGGGGGATGCCGAAGGCAGGGCTAGTGACTGGAGTGAAGTCGTAACAAGGTAGCCGTACTGGAAGGTGCGGCTGGATCACCTCCTTTTTAGTGAGAGCTAATGCTTGTTAGGTAAAGAATTTGAACTAATTTTAGTCGGAACACCCACCGAGAGTGAAGATTCCATCAAAGAGAATCAAATGAAAGGCTTTCATAAAAATTCTCGTAGAATCGAGAATGAAGTTTTCATTCTGTACATGCCAGATCATGAATTAGTAACTGCATCCAATTTCCAAAAAACAATTCCATCTTAGTCTACCAAAACGACTGGAAATGTTTCCTTTTGGTATTCTACGTGCACTCTTACGTGAACCAATACGTATTGTCCAAGCCAAGGAACTTACGCCGAAGAGTCCTGACAGGTACCCTTTTGTTTAATGGTCGTTCGAACTTTTCCTGGGAGTATGGCGTGGGTTACTTCAGCGCCGTAGCACCTGGTGCTCGAACATTGGCTCGAGGCATTTTCTCTACTCCTTCTTACCCTGAAAAAACTTATCAAAAAAAGACAGGATTAACTGAGGCTGTTCAAATAGGAGTCGGTCAACTAAACGGTATTCCCATAGCAATTGGAGTTATGGATTTTCAATTTATGGGGGGTCAACGGGAAGAATTGCTCAGATACCAATGATCTTTCTCGATAAAGTCGGTTGAGTAGGGTAAAATTGTATCCTTTAGGAACCGTACATGCACCTTTTGATGCATACGGTTATATGAAACCAGATAGGCCTCCGAGACCCGGTTTGTCTTGATTTCCAATTGATGAACAGGAACTCTTTTTTTTTTGACTGGCTACGTGTCCTTTGGACCCTTCGCCCGCTTAGAAGTGGATTCGAAATGCGGCTAAACGGGGAAGACAGCTAACAACTCTCGGGCCTGAAAAAGTTGCATCTTTCAAAAACGYATACCAATCTGTGGAATCCCTTAACTTTTGATGTAAAAGGTTAATAGACGGAGCTTGTTTTGAGTGCCTATTTATTTTCTATTGGTATTTATGGATTGATCACAAGTCGAAATATGGTTAGAGCCCTTATGTGTCTTGAACTTATATTAAATTCAGTTAATATCAATTTTGTAACATTTTTTGATATTTTTGATAATCGCCAATTAAGGGGGGATATTTTCTCCATTTTTGTTATAGCTATTGCAGCCAATGAGGCTGCTATTGGACTGGCCATTGTTTCATCAATCTATCATAACAGAAAATCAACTCGTATTAACTACTTGTTGAATAAATAGTCTTAATTATATAAATGGAAATTTGAATATTTATAAATAAATTCAAATCAGCAGATTTGATACAGGGTAAGGTATGATCATGGTTGCAAAAATATAAAGAAATCAAAGTATTTTGGCCCTCACGCATAAACCAATTGGGAAGTAGATGGATTCTGATCACTTATTGACTCGTCTGGTATCTAAATATAGGATTCATTTATAAATTAGTTTACTTGACCGAAAACTTATGACGTTAAAAAATGTATAGATCCAATGTCACATTCAGTAAAGATTTATGATACATGTATAGGATGTCTGATCCAAAGTTGCCGCACCTAAAGAGGATAAGGAGGAAAAACATAGACCGGAACCACTCACTCCAACCCAAAAGAAGAGCAGAGAAAAAGAACCATGAATGCCTGATCCAGAGTTGGTGCGAGCATCAAATAGAAAGTGATCTAAGAAGAGGTATTCGCCATTAGAAAGAGGAGGAAGATGAAGATGATATTCAATTTTTGGGCGGTAAAACATAAAGGAGGTATCAACAAAATAATTTAGAGCAAGATATGGAGGAAGATGAGGAGGAGGTGCTACCAACATCTCGAGCGATGAGAGACATGCAGAAGGTGGTGCGAGCACTTCAAAGGCAGGTCGTTGGAGTGAATCGACAGGAGTTAAGTGGCCATCCTTTCTCTGAAGGTATATTGAGGGTAGCTTTGCCTCGAGGACACAAAGGGTTGGACTTTTATTACGAAGGACTTTCAGATCCCACCCAACATGTTCCGTTTTGAGAACGAGGCGGTCTTGTGGCAGTACACGGATATTGTGGCTTGTAAAGCTTATTTATCTACCTTACGAAGGTTGGGTCAGGAATGGTTTAATCAGCTGGCCACGAGAAGAATCACGAGCGTTTAAGTTTAGAAATTGACCTTTTTAACACACTTTGCTAAAGATACACCCAAAAATAGCATAGTCGCTCCTTTTAATGGTGCAGTGACCTGGGGAAACTCTGAAGGAGTACGTATCCAGGTTTACTAGAGTTACCTTGGAAGTCTTACAGCAACGAATGAAATGTAGGTAGGATCACTAAACCAGGGATTTACGGATGGCGGGCTTAAGGACACCATTGGCTAAGCGACCTGCACGCACTTTTGAGGAGGTGCTGGATCGATGTATGAACTACATCCACCTAGAAGAAGTAGAAGAGGAAGATAGAATACATTTTGACAGGAGGTCGGGGATTTAGAGAGATCGCCAATGAAAAAGCCGAAATCTAGGAGATCGATACGACGACCAATGAGGACGATCATGGCACCAGGCATGGAAGGGAGAGTGGGAGCAAAGAATGATGGGAGAAGTTTGAGGGAGGAGTCAGACTTCACAGTATTAGTGATTCCGCGAGCTAGGGTATTCACGATCATGGAGATACAGGTGCCCAATGCCATCAGATGGCCCGAGGATTACACAAAGATACCAATCAATCCAAAATCTCAGTTCTTTTTGCAAGTTCCATAATAATTATGGGCACTCTAAGGAAATATTATACATTTAAAGGAAGAGTTAGAGAGGTTAATTAAGGTGGGGCATTTAAAAGAGGCTTACAGAGATAGAGCACCACAAGACAAGAAACAGGCTTTACCTGGACCTCCATCAGGAGGTCCCCCGCTGGCACAAGCGGAGGGACAATGAAGACAGGAAGAACATAGGAGGCTAGAACAAGGTGGAGGGGGTTGAAGCAATAGGAGGAGAATCAACATAATTTCTAGTGGACCAATGGGTGGGGACTCGAACAATGACAGAAAGCAACATGTGAAGGCATCTCGACCTGGACCTTTTGAAATTAACGTCATTAATATGCGGCCTCCACCTACGGGGCCAGTCATTTTTCTTAGCCCATAGGAAAGGTGAGGGTTGCAGGTCAAACATAATGATGCGCTGGTGATCTGGGCACAGGTGGCTAAATATGATGTTAGAAGGGTGTTTGTGAACAATGGGATCTCAATCAACATCCTATATCATGAATTCTTGGAAAAAAGGAATCTCAATGTAAAAATAAAGTCGGAGAAGACACCAGTATATGATTTCAATGGAGCACAAGTCATCCCATAAGGAGAGGTAGTCTTGCCAGTTATTCGGGGTGTCGATGAACTAAGGGAGGAAAAGAAGATAAAGTTCGTAATCAAAATGTCTAACTCGTCCTAAAACATAATATTAGGATAACTTAATCTAAAGGAGTTCCAAGTAGTTACATCTACATACCACATAAATATAAAGTATCTTGTAGGAGACAAGGTCGACGAAATAATATCAGATCAACATGTCGCAAGATCTTGCTATCAAATGACAATAAGTAAGGGAATGAGTGAATGGAAACGAGAGAACAGAAGCAAAATCCAGGAAAGAATGTGAAGTGCTAAGAAATTTATGGAGGAAGATAATTTTGTCCAACCTCATGAAGAACTCGTGGAGATCGAGTTAGAGGATGGTAAGCAGGGGTATTCAACAAGGATAGGCAGCCAGTTGCCAAATGCCATAAAGATTGAGCTCGTTGCTCTGCTGAAGGAATTCCGAGATATATTTATTTTTGGATATAGTAAATTAATGGGAGTGGCTCCTGTGGTCGCGTAGCATCACTTGAACGCAGACTCGGAAGTAAGACTTGTGCGGTAGAAAAAGAGACCTTTTGGGACAGAATTGGATGAGGTGATAGAGGAGGAGGTACAGAAGATGCTGAAAGCAGGTCATATCCGAGAGATCCAACTCCCAAAGTATTTGTCCAACATGTTTATGGTACCAAATCTGGGAGATTAGTGGAGGATGTGCGTCGATTTCTGGGAGATAACTAAGGCTTGTCCAAAGGATCACTATCCGATACCACGCACTAACCAGCTAGTAGATTCAACTTCAGGAAGCGAGTTGCTGAGCATGATGGATGCATCTCAAGGATACCATCAAATCCCATTGGCAAAGGAAGATCAAACTAAGATGAGTTTTATCTTATCAACTGGTACGTATTATTTCGTCTTTATGCTACTTGGGTTAAAGAATGTAGGGCGGCCTATCAAAGATTGGTAGACAAGATGTTTAAAGATTTATTAGGATCGATTATGGAGGTCTACGTGGATGACATTTGGTGAATAGTAAGAGTCAAAGTCCCATGTGGAGGACTTGAAAAGGGCCTTTACAATATTGAGGTAGTATGGGATGATCGAGGAATTTTTTTAGGATACATGGTGACGGAAAGAGGCATAGAGGTGAATCCATAGAAGGTGCGGACTGTAATGGAGATGCCCCACCCTTGAACTGTGAGAAAGGTGCAGGTTTAACAAGTCACATGGCAGGTCTTAGACAATTTATTTCCAGGTTGGACAAGAAGGGTTTTCCTTTCTTCAAAATACTGAGGAAAAAGATCAAAGTTTGAGTGGACAGAGGAAGCAGCTGAGGCCTTTGAAAAATTAAAGAGTTAGTTGGTTGAGATCCCACTGTTGACGAAGCTTATTTCAGGAGAGGACCTAATATTATATATATTAGCCAGGGAGGTCACAGTGAGTTCAGTATTGATTCGAGAGGAGGTCGGTAGCTAGAATACCATTTATTACATAAGCAGGATGTTGAGAGGTACGGAGAAAAATTATTCGGAATTGGATAAAGAAGGTTTTGCATTGATCTACAAAGTGAGGAAACTGCGACCTTACTTTTGAGTCATCAGATTAAGGTGAGTAAAAGTCTAGCACTTAAACAAGTACTAAGAAAACCAAGCGTATCTGGAAGATTGGCAATGTAAGGTGTAGAGCTCAGTGAATATGACGTGGTATATGAGCCGAGGACAATAATTAAGGCACACTTACAAGCTAATTTCCTGCAAGAGATGGCGCACTCTGAAGAGGAAGAGGTTGAGCAGAAGGTATGGTGATTGCACATAAATAGATCAACCATGGTAAGTGGTGTGGGGCTAGGAATTGTTTTAACCAGCCCGTAAGGGGAAGACTTAGATTTTGCAGTGAAATTGGGGATCAAGACCTCGAATAATGAGGCTGAATATGAGGCATTACTAAAGAGAATAAAAACGGGAGGCGACTTGAGAGTGAGACGGTAAAAAGCTTATACAGACTCTGAGCTGGTATCTCGCCAGTATTACGGGTCTTTTGAAGCACGGGAAGAACATCTGCAAGAATACCTAGGAAAAGTTAAGCAAGGAGTGGCCTAGTTTGAGGAATTCAAATTGGAACATCTATCGAGAAATAAAAACACAAGATCAGATCATCTCGTTAAAATGGCAGGAGACATGGGGGACTGTAGCATGAAGACTGTTACTTTAATGTAAATGCCTACTAATAATTTGGAGAAGGAAGGTAAGGTAATGGAAATAAAGGTAACGGAGAATTGGCGGACACCAATCTAGGAGGTTCTTAACAAAGCTGCAAAGGACAATACGCAATTATCCACTGAGGAGGCCAGGATAACAGCTCAGTTTTGCTTGATGGATGGACACTTATATAAGAGGTCGTACTTTTGGCCTATCAAAAATGTGTGTCACCAGAAGAAGGATTAGGGGTGTTGCGAGAAATACATGAGGGATACTGTGGAGATCATGCAAAAAGCAAGGCATTGGTTGAGATAGCCTTATGAGCTGGGTTCTTTTGACAAGGAATAAAGGGGATGGCGGGTGAGCTCGTGATGACCTGTAAGAAATGTTAGATGCATGCACCAATAATCCATGTACCAGTGGTGAATATGATGATAATGAGATCGCCTTGTCTGTCACAGGGGCGACCTCCACTTCGACCTCTGGATTTATAGCTCAAGCTGCTGATGTTTAAGTGGGAGCTAAGTTTGGTTGTTAGATAGCTTTGATTTCTTCTGAGATGGAACAACGGTCAAATATGAATTTTTCTACAGATCAACAAAAGTGGTTTAAGTATCGTCATGGTATGAATCAATAAGAATTGAAGACCTAAGGAACGTTGATGTACGAACTCTAACTCTATCTCTGGCTCAAGAGGTCAGTGGATGAGATTCAAAAAGGTGTATACCTTTTTAGACTTGGTGGTTTTCACTACGTCACAGGGATGCTTATTCCATTTTGCGACCTGATCCTTATACTTTTTATGGGTCTTCGATGGAGGATCTCGTATAACCGCTGGGTCCTAGGGAGGGGTTACCTCTTGCCATTGGGTGAGAAATGTCCAGGACTCATAAGAACGTAAGAAGAAAAGTTTTATTCCCCATTCATGAACCTTAGAAGAAGGTTTAACGAGGAAATGGGCTCCATTATGGGAGGAAATGTAAAAGAATCCTTTTTGGCTTTTTAATTGATAACAGAAAAAGAAAAGTTTTATGTCCGGGTATACCTTATAAAACCGGCATAACTAGTTATAAAGCAGATAGAATTAGGGGAAATTTGAAAAAGGGGGACTCTATATTTCACAACCAAGACAACCAAGAAAGAGTGCATAGGAAATCTAATTCCTGATGCGATATAGTCCTCAAAGACAGTAATGTGCCCATCTGGAGGGTTGTTGACATCAATCTTATCAGCCCCAAAAAAACCTGGGATTATGGTATCGGGAAGATGGTGATTTCTCACAAATATAAGAATCAAAGTGGGGTCAGGAAGGACCCAAGGGTTTTATATGGTGATCATAGTGATTCCTAGTTACAGGGCTAGGTCGGTATTAATCTGGATCGCTAGGAAGATGAAGAGTTGTGATTGAGTTAAGGGGATGGTTTCGGGGATTTCTCCAGTTAATATTCGGGTATGGGTTTCTAGTTTAGCCTGGGTTGGGTTTCCTTCTGGTTCATCTATAAGACCAGTGGCTAGTCGACTAGAGTTTTTTCTGCTATTTCTTCTAGTGAGGGGAATTTTACGAATACGCTCTCAGATAATATCCATAGTAGGGGCGAGCTCCATAGGGGAACTAGAATTGGGGTTTTGTGAATTAGACATATGGGATTTAGAGGATGTTAAAATACAAAACAGAAAATGAGGAAATAGGGAAGGAGATACATTTAAAATACAGTAAAGTAAACCAAGAAATGAGAAAATTGAATGAAAATAAGTAGAAGTCAGGGGAGTTACCCATATATTGTAGATTTGAGGGATCACCGAGCTAGTTTGCTGGTCAGGTAGTCAATTGATGATTTGTCTACTCGAGAGCTTTTGAAATTTTTTAATGGCACATACTAAAATTTTTTTTACAGAGAATAGAAGGTGAAAAGGTTAAAGGGGTGAGTACGGTAACTATATATATTTTCGGTTAGTTGTGGGCCTTTCACTTTTAGGCCCACGAGACTACTTTATTACTAGAAAATGGGCATGTGAGATGTGTCTGACACAAGGGTAGTGTGCATTTAATAACTGACGCTTGGGATATTTTGACAGCTTGATTTTTTCCAAAGAGTCACATGGGGTTAAGTTCGAGATATATTATTCAATTCTATCTGATTTCCTAACTTAATCAGGTAGAATTTGGGGGACTAGCTGATATGACATCGAATATTTAGATCGGCATGCATGTCGAGTTAGGTGAAGGAGGCGACCTCTCTAATAGAATCACTGATCTCCTATAGGCCAAAATGGTATTTAAGTCTCTAAATCAGGTCGGCTAGAAGAGTTAGATGTTATGGTTATGATATGGGCCCCGATGTGCTGGTATGATTGATATGGTATGGGCCTGGGCGAGCTGAGGATATAAGATGTTTATTAACCCATGGTTATTATGGTAACTTAACAAAATACGAGAGTTCTAACAATTATGGTAACTTAGCATAAAGGAAAAATCCAAATTCTAAGTAGGTGGATTCATTATGAAATTATGGTGTAAATAGGAGTCTGAAACCCTAGATTGGGAATATGTCTCTTGTTTATATAAAGAGGACACGTGCTTCACTTCTATTTTAAGTTTATTTATTCATACTTCTTGAGCTCTCGTTTATCACCATATAAAGTTACTGTCTTAAGTAAGAGAGGGCTTACGTCAGGGCTGTCCGGCTAAGGTTCTGTTTTGTTGGTCACTCAAGTCGGAGAAGACAGTTCGGAGCTTATCAACCTATTTTATATTGAGCCAATTTATTTGGTCGCGTCACCCACTATTCACAACAAACCACGTATTTTGGGAATGAAAAATAATTATGCTGGAAAGAATATAAAAGAAAAAATTATATAAATGTAAAGAACATTGTCGTATCTTAAAATTGTTAAAATAAAAAAAGGTACCCAGCGCGACTTTCGCTTGATTATTCTAACTCGCCTAAATCATGGCCTTTTCTGCCACATACTGTTTAGCTAGAACTCCGTCAAATGTAGCCTGTAAATTAACTAGGTTAACTTGATAGCCTACTGATTTGTACATATTTGTATGTGATTTTCGTGTGCTTTTGCATCATATGTTGTGTGCTTTTATGGTGTTTAGGTTTATCTTTTTATCTTTTTTCTTCCTTTTGATGTTTTTCGTCTCGTTTAGTGTTTAATGTGTTTTTACTTTATTTTATATGAAATAATCTAATTTTTCTTTATTTTAGTATTATAGCTCGAGACGACGAAGATTGGACGAGCAATGTGTTGTGCTGACACTGGGTACCAGTCTGACACTGGGTTACCCAGTGTCCGAGTCCTGCCGACACTAGCTTCCGATGCCCACAACCTGCGCCCGCGTCGATCGATGCACCGTCGACGCTTGGTCGATGCAAAGCTTCTGAAGCGTCGATCTTAGCTCCATCGATCGACGCACTGCCTGTCGACGCGTGCAGCCTGCGCCCGCGTCGATCGACGCCACCATTCGATCCACGCAAAATTAGAATTTTATAGTTCGTAGTTTTGTCATTTCTATGTCGTCCAACGTTCAAGGCCTTTTCTCACCGCTGAAGATCGTTGGATTGTCATTGCTTTTCTGGTTCATAAGTTTTCTGAACGTAGTTGTAATTGCTTTATGTTTAGCTTTGGTTAATGTTAATGTAATTCTTCGATTTTTAGATTTTGACTTATTAATGTAGTTCTTCATCTTTTATAGATTTTCTCGTTTGTAGTATATATTCATTTGCTGCAGTAGTTTAATGGTTAATTCTTGTTAGTTTAGTTATTCAATGCTTAGAATCATTATTCTGTTTCATTCCATTGATGCTTGAGTTTAATTGCTTGTTGGAATTATGTTACCAATGATGATTATGCTTGTTTGCTAAGTTTATCGGTCTATTGTGCTTAGGGTCATTTAGAACCATCGGGATTGACAACCCCGATCGTGGAGACGATTCCGGCACACTAGACCCTCGCTTTTATTAATCGTTTTTAAAAGCTTTCAATTTCATTGCTCGTAGATGTTAGAAAACCCCAAACCTTATTTGATCGAGTGTTTAGTTTAGTTTTTTATTTTCATTTCTACGTACGTAAAATTGAACACAGAAATAGTTTCTGATTAGTCTTCCTTGTGATTCGACTTGAGTCAGCTTATCGCCTACAATAGCTCGCGTTTCCGACCTCCGAAGCTAGTTGGAGTGTTCGGCATCTCGGGACGTGATTTTTATGCCCGCCTTGGTGAGTATCATCGCCAATTCTTGCTTCTAGAGAATACCAAGGCGTGGCACGACCGTCATCTATTTTTAGACCCGGGATGACATCGAATGGACGCCGTCAAGCTAGAGACGTTAATCAAGCGCTTGTTGGGAGGCAACCCAAGTTCCTTTTAACTTGATATGTTTTTGTGTGTTTTTGTGTGTTTTCAGGCCCCTTTCATTATTAAGGCCCGTTGGATGATTTTCACCACCCGACTCGCATGAACCGAGGGGTTCTTACATTATTCTGGACCTTTCCCCCTCGTTCCAGCCCTTCAAAATGAAGAAACCACCGGCCTTTTATAGAATTTCCGAAAATAACCGCTCAAACTGCTGGAGCGTCGACGGTGCGTCGATCGACGCGGGCGCAGGCTGCACGCGTCGATAGGCAGTGCGTCGATCGACGGAGCTAGGATCGACGCTTCAGAAGCTTTGCGTCGACCAAGCGTCGACGTGCGTCGATCGACGCGGGCGCAGGTTGCGGGCGTCGGCAGCTAGTGTCGGCAGGACTCGGACACTGGGTAACCCAGTGTCAGCACAGCACATTGCTCGTCCAATCTTCGTCGTCTCGAGCTATAACACTAAAATAAAGCAAAATTAGATTATTTCATATAAAATAAAGTAAAAACACATTAAACACCAAACGAGACGAAAAACATCAAAAGGAAGAAAAACGATAAAAAGATAAACCTAAACACCCTAAAAGCACACAACATACGATGCAAAAGCACACGAAAATCACATACAAATATGTACAAATCAACTCCCCCACACTTAGCTTTTTGCTTGTCCTCAAGCAAAATCTAATCTAGACGTAGACAAGGAAAAGCTAATTACCCGATGTCCTAATCACTAATGCATTCATATGATTCAAGAAGTTAATGCATTAGATCGACTAAAAACTCAACTAAAAGGACGACACGATAACGTTGAGATAAGAGATTTAGACTAGCTTCCGAACACCTAAAAGTAACGAGTTGACCTCCATGTACGTCACCCATCCATGCCTCGGCCAAAGTCTATCCCTGCTCAAACCGCCAAATCATCACCCGACTAGCCCAGTCATCTATACACCTCTTTAACAATACAATCTAAGAAATAAAAATAAAAATAAAAATAAGAACTCAACTTGTACAAGGTTTTCTCTTCTTGTACTTATTCTTTCTTTTTCTTTCTTTTTTTTCTTTTTCTTTTTTCTTTTCTTTTTTTTCTTTTTTTTTAAGAGTAGTACCCATCAAGATAAGATACAACAAAACGAACATAATTTACATCAATTAACAGCGAGAGTTCATTAACTCCATTCTTCCGTTGCTAGGTGCAACTGATAGCATCTTTTCAATTTCAACACATGGAGTATTAACGTCTCCAAAATAAAAATAAAAATTACATAAAATCCTATAGAGGTTTACTGAAAACGGGGCTAGTAAAGAATATTCGACTCTTTGGAACGAAACAAGAATAGAACAGAAGACAAGACACTTCATAGACTATTTACACTTCATTCCCCACAATTACACTATTATTCAAACGAAAGTCTAAATATCCTAACCAAAGCATCTAACCACGTCACTTCGTCAAGGTTCCAATCAATATCAATACACACAACTCAAATCAACCACAAGCAAACTACAAAATTACTAACCAAGGACAACCACCCCCCCCACCACACACACACCCCCACACTTAAACCATACAATGTCCACATTGTATAAAATGAAAAATTAAGCAAGGTATGGTAAAAGAAAGAGAAAGAGAGAGACTTCCCTGAATTCGCGCTTGTGGTGAA
>BMAC01000426.1:763943-797871 GCA_014905375.1 Phtheirospermum japonicum | reverse complement strand
GAGGGTCTAGTGTGCCGGAATCGTCTCCACGATCGGGGTTGTCAATCCCGATGGTTCTAAACGACCCTAAGCACACTAGACCGATAAACTTAGCCAACAAGCATAATCATCATTGGTAACATAATTCCAACAAGCAATTAAACTCAAGCATCAATGGAATGAAACAGAATAATTATTCTAAGCATTGAATAACTAAACTAACAAGAATTAACCATTAAACTACTGCAGCAAATGGATATAAACTACAATAGAGAAAATCTATAAAAGATGCTTTTATTAATCGTTTTTAAAAGCTTTCAATTTCATTGCTCGTAGATGTTAGAAAACCCCAAACCTTATTTGATCGAGTGTTTAGTTTAGTTTTCTATTTTCGTTTCTACATACGTAAAATCGAACACCGAAATAGTTTTCGATTAGTCTTCCTTGTGATTCGACTACAATAGCTCCGTTCTCTTGCGGACGAGCTTTTTATTTTAAAGCGAAAAAGTTCGATTCACCTACAATTTTTTAATAAAAATATAATTGTAGGGTCAATTTTGTTATTTTACAAAAAGGATTTTATGCTTATTCACTCTCAATAAACTCTTTTAGATTGTTTGATAAAAGTTGTCAGTTAATTACAGATAGTTTATTTGGCCCAAAAAGCTCATATTTGAAAAAAGTTATGCGGTGCAGCTTTTTTTGATCGGTTATTAAGGCCTTGTTTGGTCTAAGACTGGGAATACTAGGATTGGGGTTCTAAATCCCAATACTCGTTTGTTCTACGACTCAAATTTTTAATCCACAACCAACAATTTCTTACATCTAACCTACACTCATCTCTTTTATTACATCATCATTATATTTTAAAAATTAAATATTACGAAATATAATGTAATAATACATTATCCACTTTTCAGACATGATTTGACATCAAATACAATTAAAAAAAATATATTATTATGCACTTTCTAGACATGATTCGACATCTACAGTAAAAATTAAAGGATTTTGAACCCTATAACAAACACAGATTCTTACTATTTACAGAATTGTGAATATTCAAGATTGTGAATACCAGGATTAAGAATCCCAACGAAGCCTGAATGAACCAAATTCAGTTTTATCATATTCCTTCTATAAGAATTAATAGATAAAAAACTTTTTTTAATTATATTTAGTGAAACTTATTTTCTTTTATGAACTTATATATTATTTTATGGTTTTACGAAAACATTATATTTAGCATAAGAAAATCTTTATTTCTTAGTAATTTCTATAGTTTTTATTTTTCTTTATTTGCATGTATAATTTTTAGTAAATTGTTATATATTATTACAATTTAAATAGTTTTTTCATTATTTTTATGTATATTTTTTGTAGTGAAATTTTAATTCTTTTAATTAACTTTTTTATCTTTTTCTTTTTTGCTTATTATTTATATTATCTTTAAATATCTCAATCATATACATATATGTAAATTAACATTTAACCTGCTATTCTAATCAGATAACTTAAAAACAATAATTAAAATTAACTAAGAGATATCAATTATCATTTTTTAAATCAGTTCAACCAAACAAAGATTTAATATTCTATATTTATAGGAGAAAATTTGATTTTACTCGTTTGTTTTTTGTATATATAATGCTCACCTATTATTATTATTGATTTAAAATTAAATATTGGATCATAATTTGGAATTATCAGGCTTGAAGTTCAAGATGTCTCGCATAACAAAATAGTTTGAGCAGCGCACGACCTCGACATTTGTCGTTATTAGGTAGTTTTGAAATGCCAGCTCCTTCGGTAAGCAGACCGGATCGAAACCGAAAATTAGGTCTAATATGAAACTAGCTAAAAATCTGGTTTGATTTTCAATTTGCCCTTCGTCAAAATCCGAATTTTGGTTTCGGCTTCAATTGCCGAACCGAATAGATTGCGAATCACTTTTCATATACACCTTTATATGACTTTATATTATAGTTTATTCTAGTAATTTACAATTTTTACACTATTTCTTACTAACTAAATATTTAAATAATCTATTTATCATCATTTTTTTCTAGCTTTACAAAAATTTTGGTTGAATCAAAAGAAGAAAATGGTTAAAACCTATCCAACCTGGTTGATTTCAATTTGGTTTTTGCGGTTTATAATTTTGGTCGACCAAAATTTCTACTCGGTTCAGTTAAATGTGAAACCCCTACTTGCAATCATTTTATATAATAATCTTTGATTCTTCATAATTTCCATGCCAAATAAAAGCAAGCAACGCAAACAGCTCAATTAAAAGCCGAGCTCCACTAAGGAATTGGGTAGATTGACCCTGAAACCGAGTTGAAGTAGGCCAATAGACAGTGAAGCATGCAGGCACAACACTCGCCAATTGAATATCTTCACATAGTGTAGTGTTTGTGTCCAACCAAGTTATATATTGAGCACTTGTGAAATTGGTGATAGCACATTCTTTCCGTGGAACATGGAGATAGGACCACCAATTTCAATTTTCATTATACCTCCCACACATCTATAAGTCATGTTAGAGTTATTCATCAAGTCAATAAGTCAGCTCTTTGCCTACTCATCAGCTCAGCTTGCCTCCTCATCAGTCCAGTCAGCCTTGGAGTTATTTTATACCTCTTTTGGACCTTTGTACAGCTTCATGCAAGCTGCCATGCACCATATGTACTAGGATGATCTCAACCACTCCTTAGCTTGCCCAGGTGTAGTCTAATCAATGGTTCTAATGAGCTGACCATTGCTATCCTTAGTGTAGAGCTGCCAAGGTTTTGTTATAAGTATGTATTTGGCAAAAGATCTTTATTTAATCTAATGAAAGTCATGTTCATCCTTTCCAGTTTTATATTTCAAATGCTTGCAGCTTTATTGCTTTTTCCAACATGGTACCAGAGCGGGTTTAGGGCCTGTCTGTAATAAATTTTCTTTTTCCTTCTTCTTTTGTCTTCTGCACCATAGTAATAAGTGGCTAATGCTGTAAACCCTCCAGAGGTGAACACATCCACAAACACAGTCTATATCCAACCTCGGCATCAGCTCATTTCTATCAAACTCAATGAAAATAATTATGTTGTTTGGAAGCAGCAAATTCTTGCAGCAGCTACTGGATTAGGACTTGAATCCTATCTGTTTGGCAAAGCTGAGATCCCATCAAAGGTTGTCCAGAACTAGGATGGCCTCATTACTCTTAACCCTAATTTCCTGAATTTTCAGAGACAAGATCAGTTGCTTGCCTCTTGGCTCTTATCTTCCTTATCTGAAAGTGTCCTTATTCTAATGGTTGGCTTAACCACAAAACATGAGATGTGGAAAGCCTTGGAAGCAAATTTTGCAGCTCAACCTGGAGCTAAAACAATGCAGTACAAGATTCAGTTGCAAACTATGAACAAGGGCAACCAGTCAATGAGAGAATACCTGAATATGGTCAAAGTATGTTGTGATAACTTGGCTGCTTCAGGGCACAAAGTTGAAGACTTTGATCAGTTGCTTCATGCCTTAACCGGTTTAGGAAGTGAATATGATCCTGTTGTTTTCACCATCACATCCAGCCCTGAGAAATGGAGTTGTAAGGATGCTAGTGGCCTTCTCTTGAGTTTTGAGTCCAGGATAGAGGCTACTAATCCTCAGTTTTTTGAATCTATGACTATGTCTGCAAATATGGTTGTCCATACTCAAATAAGAAAAGAAAGTAGCAGCTGGAATAATAATAACAGCAACAATGGCAGCTCCAGAGGAAGAGGAGCATATTCTAGCAGAGGTGGAGGAAGAAGGGGTGGCTCTAGAGGGAGAGGTGCAAGAGGATATAACAACAACAAGGTTGCCTGCCGAATCTGTGGTTACACTAATCACACAGCATCTAAGTGCTATTACAGAATGGATCCAAGTTTTACCCCTCAGACCTCTCAAGGCTTCAGCTCATTTGGTAATCAAAATCTTGGCAGTGGCACTTTCTTGAATAGAAACAATCAGTCATGGACTCCACTCTCTCCAGCTATGACAGCAATGGTGGCAACTCAAGACAATAGCTCAGATTACAGCTGGATACTTGACTCAAGAGCCTCCAACCATGTCACTCCAAATTTTGCCAACCTCAATGTTTCATCTGAATATCAAGGAGCAAGCCAACTTCATTTGGGTAATGGAACAGGTTTGTTCATTTCTAATATTGGCAACTCCATTGTTAAATCCACTTATCCAGCCTCTGAACATTGTTTTCAACTTAACAATCTTCTTCATGTTCCTAGCATTATAAAAAATCTCTTAAGTGTCTCTCAATTTGCTAGGGATAACAAAGTTTTCTTTGAATTTCATCCCTCTATTTTTTTATTTTTTTGTCAAGGATCAAGCCAAGGGTGCTATTCTGCTGCAAGGGAAACTATGTGATGGTCTCTATAAGTTTAATCTGTGTCCAGTGCAGTCCTCAAATTATCAGTCATCTCCTTCAAATTAGCAACATTTCAAGAATAATATTGTTAATTCTCCTTGCTGTTTTTATGCTTCTAAAAAGAAAGTTGGCCTAGATACATGGCACTATAGACTAGGTCATGCTGCCAATGATTTTTTAATAAGAGTTCTGAGGGATTGTAATATACCCTCTTCTAATAAAGACTTTGCTGTTTCTCCATGTAATGCTTGTTTGCAATCCAAGTCTCATAAACTGCCCTTTCAAGATTCTACTTCTGTCTTGCTGCATCCTTTTGATCTTATCCACACAGACTTGTGGGGGCCCTGTTCTATAAAAGCCACTAATGGAGCCCTTTATTATGTTGTGTTCATTGATACTATACCTAGTTTTCATGGATTTACTTTCTCAAAAACAAATATGAGGCTTTTCAAGCCTTTTTGCATTTTCAAACTATGATTGAAACTCAATTCTCCGCAAAGATTAAAAGTGTTCAAAGTTATTGGGGTGGTGAATACAGAAATTTATCCAAATATCTAAGTGAGAAAGGGATTACTCATAGAGTTTCTTGTCCTTACACCTCTCAGCAAAATAGGGTAGCTGAGAGGAAGCACAGACATGTCATTGAGGTAGGTTTGTCTTTTTTAGCTCACTCTCAAGTCCCTAATTCCTATTGGATGGAAGCTTTTCATACTGTTGTGCACATTATCAATAGAACTCCTATCAAACAATTGCAATACAAGTCTCCTTTTGAAATGTTGTATGGTCACAAACCTGTTTATTCCACTTTGAAGGTCTTTGTTTGCTTGTGCTATCCACATGTGAGGCCCTATAATAAGCACAAATTTGAATTTAGAGATGTACCCTCAACTTTTCTTGGGTATAGTGATGGGTACAAGGGTTACAAAATCATGTTTACTTCTGGCAAGATGATAGTAAACAGACATATCATTTTCATTGAGGATCAATTCCACTTTTCTAAGCTTATACCTTCAGCTTCACAAAATGTATACCCTCCACATACCTCCCTGAACATTCCAATATATACACCTGTCAATTCCCTTTCTGCATCTCAATCAAATCCTCCAGTCTCCCCCTCACACCATTCCCATACTATCTACTTCTTCTCCACCATCTCCACAACAACATTCACCCTCTGATCATTCTACTTCTTCTGCTTCTTCTATGCAATCAACTTATTCAAGCAACACACCTCCTACACATCATTCTACTCTCTCACCTTAAACTACCTCCAGCTCACATACTACTATTCCTCTAAAAGTGTAGTTGCCACAATTAGAAAATGATCAAACAGGCTCTATTTCTCCTATTGCACAACCTGTTGCTACTAACACTCTTTCTATGCAGACTAGAGCAAAAACAGGTCACTTGAAGCCTAGAGTTTATATAGCAGCTGTGGAATGTGAACATGAGCCAAAGAATCTGAAAGAAGCTTTACTTCATCCACAATGGAAAAAAGGCCATGATCTCAGAAATCAAGTCTCTTCACAAAAATAAGACTTGGGATCTCACACCTCTCCCTCCTGGTAAAAGACTGGTTGGTTGCAGGTGGATTTTCAAAATAAAGAGAGGAGCTGATGGATCTATTGTCAGACATAAAGCAAGACTTGTTGCAAAAGGATACACTCAATCACCTGGCTTTGACTATGAGGAGACCTTTAGTCCAGTGGTAAAACCTGTCACCATAAGAACAATTCTCTCCATAGCTATGTCCTGTGGATGGAAAGTGAGACAATTGGATATTAATAATGCATTTCTCAATGGTGAGCTCACAGAGACTATTTACATGCAACAACCATCAGGGTTTGAACAAGGCAATCAGAATTTAGTCTGCAAATTACACAAGGCCTTGTATGGACTGAAACAGGCACCAAGGGCCTGGTACTCAAAGCTCAAAGATGTTCTGACAAAGCTAGGTTTTCACTCATCTCAGTCTGATAACTCTCTTTTTTACAAAGCTACTAATAAATCATACACGGTTCTCCTAGTGTATGTTGATGATATCTTAATAACAGGTAGCAACAATGATGCAATCACTTCTTTAATAAAGCTCCTGGATTCTGCCTTCTCCCTCAAAGACATGGGCATAGTGCATCATTTCTTGGGCATACAGGTTACACACACACAATCAGGGATGCATTTATGTCAGGAGCAATACATTAAGGACCTGCTACTAAGAGCTGGAATGTCTACAGCTAAAGGCTCTCCCACTCCAATGATATCATCACCTCATTTATCCAAGTTTGTTGGTTCTCCTATCTCTGATCAGAAATTGTATAGAAGCATCATTGGTGGATTGCAGTATCTTACCATCACAAGACCAGACATTGTCTTCACTGTGAATAAATTGAGCCAATTCATGCAATGCCCACTAGATACTCATTGGAAAGCTGTAAAAAAGGGTGCTTAGGTACATTGCTGGTACCTCTTCTTTAGGATTATCCTAAACAGGTCCAAGTCCTCCAGAATAGTTGGCTTTTTAGATGCTGATTGGGCTATAGATGTGGATGACAGGAGGCCTGCAACAGGTTTTTGTGTTTATTTAGGTGGAAATCTGATATCTTGGTGCTCTAAAAAGCAAGCTTCAGTCTCAAGATCAAGCACAGAGGCTAAATACAGGAGCCTCTCACACTGTGCATCAGAAGTGATGTGGATAAAGCATTTACTTGCGGAGATCAGGCTCATTCCAAGAACAATCCCTATCATATGGACAGACAACATTGGAGCTGAATCTCTTGCAGTGAACCCTATATTTCACTCAAGAATCAAGCATGTTGAATTAGATGTTCATTTTGTTAGGAAAAAAGTCAGTCAAGGCATCCTTCATGTACAACATGTTCCCTCCTTTGATCAAGTAGCTGATGTTCTTACCAAGCCACTAAGCAAACAATCCTTCACCCGGTTCAGGAATAAGTTAAAAATCACTCCTTCACCGGTTGTAGATTGAGGGGTGTGTTATAGAGTTATTCATCAAGTCAATAAGTCAACTCTTTGCCTACTCATTAGCTCAACTTGCCTGCTCATCAGTCCAGTCAGCTTTGGAGTTGTTTTTATACCTCTTATGAACGTTTGTACAGCTTCATGCAAGCTGCCATGCACCAACTGTACTAGGATGATCTCAACTAGGGCTGCAAACGAACCGAGTCGAGTCGAGCATTCACGATTTCGAGCCAAGATTGACTGTTTTTTATCTGTGCTCGAGCTCGAAAGATTGCTACTCGAGCTCGACTCGACAAGGAAATGAGCATACTCGAGCTCGGCTCGAGATCGACTCGACAATGCTCGGCTCGAGTTTTTTAGTTTTAAATCTAATAAAATTACGGTATTTTTGTAATTAATACTACTAAATAAGGGTATTTTAGTAAATTCACACATAATCGAGCAGCTCGTCGAGCTCGCGAGCTTAATAGTGACGTGCTCGAGCTCGACTCGTTTGTGAGCTCGAGCTGCTCAAACTCGAGTTAGACCGAGATCGAGTCGAGCTTTGACTCGAGCTGCTCGCGAGCGCTGGTGAGCCGCTCGACTCGTTTGCAAGCCTAATCTCAACCACTCCTTAGCTTGCCTAGGTGTAGTCTAATCAATGGTTCTAATGAGCTGCCCGTTGCTATCCTTAGTGTAGAGCTGCTAGAGTTTTGTTATAAGTATGTATTTAGCAAAACATCTTTATTTAATCTAATGAAAGTAATGTTCATCCTATTTGGCAAAACATTTTTATTTAATCTAATGAAAATCATGTTCATCCTTTCCAGTTTTATATTTTATATTTCAAATGCTTGCAACTTTATTGCTTTTTCCAACAAGTCCAATGACGTTTAAGCCTCTCCTGGTTTTACTTGTGTTTTTATTTTTTTAATAAATAAATGGCTCAGTTCCAGTCTCGCACTACTAGGTTGAGCATGTTGCACGAGATTTTAATATTATCTAGATAGCGTGATTTGTGTATTATGTTGCGTTAAGCCCGAAAATTTATCCAAAACCTAAAGAGTAGTTAGTGGATGTAGGTAACCCCAATTATATAAATAAATAAATTAGGTGAGCTCCCTAACAGAAATTCTTAAAAAGGACAACACAAGATAGGTGTACAGAAGATTCAATTTCATGACCAGCAGAAAAGCACTGTGGCAAAATAAGAACACGAGATAAGGAAACAATTCTACAAAATATCCGATGGGTAAAAGAACCACATTTCGATATGCAGGTAAAACTTAAGAAACATATTTCATATCAACTGTTTCTTCAGGAAAATGTAACAAGACAATCTACTAATTGAATCCAAAATACAAACCGTTCCAGTAATTCAGACTTATCACAAAAAATCATCTGCTCGCTGTCGAAAAATCTAACCGCCTCCAGATTTAAGTGTATTACTCAACCTATTTCATTTACAAAATAAAGAAGACATAAGGCAAGAGAACATTATATGATGATAAGTTCAACAATGATACTAAATTAAAGGAAGACAGATGAAATAGAAAAGCTCGAACTTATAGAAAAAGAAAATGACGAAATATAAACACATCGATCTATTGGTGATCTGACGGAAACTTGCAATTATATTTACAAGAATCAGCATAATGCGTGTGTATTAGAGAGGCATAGAATTTCAAAAAAAATAATGGGACGAAAAATATATTATAAATAAATAAATAAAATCAGAAGTTCAGGGTGTCGGACATAAAATCAGAAGCTACGTAGTTTAGAAGTGTCTTATAATTTCCTCAAGAATAGGATATAAGCTGGTGTGCAATTCAAGGGCAGAAATGAGCAAAATGTTTTAACCCATACAAATTATGCAAACATCATATGGGTATAGTTACAGTCATCCTTACCAGTCCAAGCCCTCAAAGAGGCCTTCTCCTTTTATGGCAGAAGTTTTGAAAATAGCCCATTGCCGGTTCTTAATCTTGTGCAACTCTAAGGCCTCAGTTATTGCAGCATCATCGAGTGCTCCAGGAAGATCCTGTAAACCAGTCAGCAATCAGCATGACAAAACAGGTTTCTCAACATGAATGAAAATATACACGTGTTCTGGTGGTTTCGAGTTAAAGCTGGTTGATGGCATCACTGGTGAGTCTAAAGATGCTAAATAGAAAGCAAAAGTCAATTCATATATCAGCAGCAAAAAAATAACATCAAATTACCTGTTTGTTAGCAAATAAGAGGACAACCGCTCCTTTTAGCTCCTCCTCCTGGAAATAGTTAATTTTATTGAAATAACATTCAAAGCTTGTAAGCAGTATACTAACGCATGAAACTGAATAGTAAAAGATTGGCCTATAAAAGGACATATAAAGTTAATTATAAGGACATCAATGTCGGAAATCTTTTGTGGTGAATTATATTCTTTTGTCTGCAGATAATGGATGAAACCAAAATATTACAGGAAAAAAAAGATGAAGATGAAGAAATGCAAGAGCACCTCCAATATTGCATGAAATTCTTCTTTGGCAACCACCAGCCTATCAGTATCGCTTGAATCAACAACATATATTATAGCTTGAGTATTGGGAAAATAGCATCTCCAATATGGCCTAAATAGCAAGACAAATCAGATGAGCATAAAAGAACTGACAGCTAAAGAAAGCTGCAACAAAAGACAAATGCACAGTATGTGGCCTAATCAATGTTATTTTTATCATAACCAGAATAAGAAAAACTCTTAATTCCAGATAATACGTGGGAGAATTGAAAGAATTCCTAATAAACATATGAACAGATACCACACTAAGCCTATTATATTACCTCTGCCTGAAACCAGATACCACACTAAACCACATCAAGAGAGTACTAGATCCAGAATAACATATGAAAAATCATCCATGTATGCATTTTAATAACTGCATATGTTAAAAGGAAATAAAACAAAGGGGAAACAAAAAGAGGAAGAGAAAAGACGGAAGTGTTCGCTTAGTTAATAATGAAGAGAGTGAAAATTATTGCGGATTCAAGTATACATCAAAGGGGGGAAGTAATATTCTACTATGTACTACAATCCTAAATGGAGGAAGATTTCTGTCGATTGTGGATTAGACTAAAATACCCTTCATGGATCTATTTTAAGGATAAAAATAGGAATCTGAAAAAGGGAAAAAAGAAATCTGAAAAATTTGAACGGTTGTGGACTCCAAGCGGACCAAGCCAGAAAAGAAATCAACGGGCGCGACTCTAAGGCAGACAGTGGACAACCCATAGACTGTGAACAGACACACACACAGAGAGAGACCTCCATATCAAATTCATCGACGCAGTAGGTAATCCTAAAACTCACCTAAAATTTTGCAATACTTTAAATACATGTGCCTCATCATATTCAGTAATTTTGTTTTATGATTTACGAGCTAATGACTACATGTTACCTCTTCAACAGCAAGGACGAGATCCCCATAGTGTTGAAGATATTGCAGTAAGAACAAAAATCTAATGTAGTCCTAGAAGTATAGATAGCCTGTCTAAGTTTTGACAAAACTATTGCATTAATACCAGGGGAAAATGAAAAGAACAAACAGATTACAAATGGCAACTGGTACAAACAGAATCTTATTTTGACTATTTGATTTGGATTAACAAGTTTAGCTTCTATAGGCCTTAGTATCACAATAGTAAATGCTACAATGCCGAATAAATCCTTGCTACCAAAAGCAATTTACATCTGTTAAAATACATAAAACATGAAAAACAAAAACAAAGGAAGCTAACAACTACGAAACACAGTGGAAACTCCCTGTCTTAGCCAGCAGAGTAGAATTTTCTGTTAAAAAGTCTTCGTGACAATAACATGGATCACAGATTCAATCAGCAAAATATATGTCATAATCTTGTACATGCAATGAAAAATATATTGCAACACCAGACAAAAAAGTGCTACAACTCGCAGAATCAGACAATAAAAAATAAGTTACCTAATACTAGTCTGACCACCTGCAATGCAAAGAAAACCTCCACGTTAGACGTGAACTTCAGAATGACTTTCATCACAAAGAAACGATTAACAAGAGTAACAAAGAAAAATAAAAAAATAGAAGGAAACATATAATAGGGAAAAGTATTAGGAACTTCACAAAAACTAATAGGCAGAAAAACCAGTAAATTATCAATGGCTTCTCCCACAACAAACAAATCAAGTGAATATTCATATTTATACTTCATAGAAAAACCAATGTAAATTTTCTAGATTTCTTAAAGAACACCAATAGCATAAAAATCTTGAAAACCAAACCACTCTCCTACAAACAGAAAGACAAAAGACGACAGCAACAATAGTACAAACTAACGATTTTACATCTAAGGAGCTATTATGATCACACACATAAACCAGGTAAGATGCTTAGAATTAGTGGAACTGTAACTTAATCCTTGCCAGTGAGAAAGAGCACGCCACAAAAAAAATGGGAAATGCCGACGGGCAAGGGACCGTCCGCATATACCGACGGCCTCGTCATTGCCGGCAGGCTTCTGACAGGTGTAGGCTGCCAGCGACCACCCCGTCGGCAAAATGGCGCCACCTTAAACACCATAAATTAGCGACGGGTAACCGACGGCCCCAAATACTGACAAGTGGGGCCCGTCGGCAAAATCATAATTTGTAAATATACCGACGGGTCCCCACGGCCCTTGCCCGTGGCATAATCATAATCATAATAATAATAATAATAATAATAATGCGCCGACAGCCCTTATGGCTGTCGGCAAAAACCCTGATTATAACCCCACAAACGCATCTGGGACAGAACAGAAGCAAGAAAAAAAAATGAGGAAGAAGAGCAGCGACCGGAGAGAGGAAGGAGAGACCCACCACCACCACCAACGCTGCTCACACCACCACCACCACCGCAGCAGCCCACCACCACCACCACAGCGCCCCACCACCACCACCACTGCACAGGTCACAGCAATGCACCACCAACACCGCTCGCCACCTCCCATCGAGAGGAAGAAGGGGTTTTTTTTTCATTTTTTAGTATTTTGTTTAATTTCAATTATTTTTCGTTTAAAGTCATTGTGATTATTGTTTGGTATGAGATTAATTTTGAATTAATTGGGTATGCGTTTTGAAATTAGGGTTAATTTTGGGTTTAATTAGCAATTATTTCGAAAATTAGGTTTGAATTGTAATTATTTAGATAATTATGATTTATTTAAAAAAAATAGGGCTAATTTGAGCAAAATTATCAATTATTTCAAAAATTAGATTTCAATTGTAATTATTTAGATAATTAGGATTTATTTCAAAAACTAGGATTAGTTTTGGGTTTAATTAGCAATTATTTAAAAAATTATGTTTATAATTAGGATTTATTTCGAAATTTTGGGTTAGTTTTGGGTTTCATAGAAATTATTTTAAAAATTAGGTTTCAATTGCAATTATTTAGATAATTATGATTTATTTTAAAAATTAGGTTAATTTTGAGGCGAATTAGCATTTATATTGAAAATTAGGGTTAGTTTCCAATGCTATTTTGTTTGACTATTTCATGACTTCATTTAACATTCTTGAATTATTTCTATATATGTCGTTTATTTGTATGAGTATTTGTGAATTTATTTGTGTTGCGGTTGTTTGGATTTGTAATTGTACTTGGTGTTGTGATTGGTTGGTGTTGTGTTACGTGGGTGATGACATGGTGTATGTCGCCGGCCAGGAAATTTTGTCCCTCAAATAACGGAATTTAAAATGTGGTGATGGTTTTAAAAAATTTTAAAATGTGTGTGGTGGTGGTTTTAAATTGCCATGTTGATCGGTATATGAATGTTGTGTTTAATATTATATGTTATGATTAATAATATATATATATATGTATACATATATATACATGTTGGATTGGTTGGTGTTGTGGTTACATCGGTGATGACGTGGTATACGGCGCCGGCCGGTAGGTTTTGTAACTTCAATAATGGATTTTAAAAAAAATTTGAATGTGATGGTTTTAAAAAAATTTAAAATACCGTGGTGATCGGTACGTGAATGTTGTGTTTAATATATATATATATATATATATGTGTGTGTTTTAAACTGTGAGTTTGAATGTTGTTTAACATGCATGTGCATTGATTATCAATGGTATTTTTTCTTTGTACACTAAAACACTATACATTAAACCCGTTTGGAATTTAGTATCAAATAGAGAGCTTGATACCAAATTCTAAATTGCCCACTTATTTGGACAGTTTAAGAATGTGAATGTAATATGATATCTTTGTGAGCATGTATTTTGTAGACTTTCAAACTACGATTTCTATCTCTCCTTTGTTCGGGTGCATATATGTGTACTTAGAAAACTAAGGGAAGGTGCTGCCGAAATCTTCAATTCCTCAAAATACATAGTAAAGATAATTTTATTACCGAATATTACATTCTTGAATGTGATAGGGCTCTTACAAAGAATTCAATTATTTTCTATTGGTATCATCATACCGCTCACTTATTTATTATTCAATCATCTATATTAATTAATCATAGATGAGTTCTGATCGTACTTGGATGTACAAACGAAGGGTAGACGGTTACTTGTCCAACGCGTTCGCAGAAGAGATTGAGAGTTTCATTTAATTTGCACTCACGGATAATGTAGAAATTGTAGTTACAACAATGTAAACAAGATCAAGTATCACTGTGTTAGAAATGAATTCATAGCAAATTACTATATCTGGATATTTCATGGTGAACCAAATCTTGGCTCCGCGTATCATGCATACCTTGAGGTTCACGTTGGAGGATATTACGTTGCTACTGAAGAATTCTCAAATACGTACATCAATATGATTCACGATACAGTCGGTCCCAACTTTGATGTGGTTGCTGATGCAGAAGAACTATCGAATCCTTGGGGGGCAATAAATCTACGATATTAATCGTTGTATTTCGGGAGCGAGAAACATTCTAAGTGGTCTCTAGTTGCCCGTTTCATGAATCTGAAGTTAGGAAATCACATGTCTCATAAGTGTTATGATCAAGTACTTGATCTAATAAAAGAGGTTTTATCAAAAGATAATCATGCACCAAATGAATTCTACAATAGCAATCATTATTGAGAGGTATGGGCTTACCGATCGAGAAAATCGATTGGTGTCTGAACAATTGAATGATCTACTATAGAGACGATTCTGATTTGTCCAGTTTCAAGTTTTGTAATCAACCTCGGTTTAAACCCAATGAGTAGGGTAAAGCAAAATTACATAAGATCAGCATTGCGTACAAAAAAATATTATTACTTTTTATTAACTCCCCGTTTGCAAAGGTTGTATTCATCTACAACAACTGCAAGAAACAAGAGGCGGCATGCAGAACACGTTGACAATGGTGTGATGCGTCACCCGTCAGATTCAGAGGATTGGAAATATTTCTCAATCAAACTCATCCAGAGTTTGCCGCCGAAAGTCGAAATGTAAGAATGGGCCTTTGCACTTATAGTTTTCAACCTTTAGGAAGTTGCTGGGCGCAATATTTTTCGTGGCAGATGATAGTCACACGATACAACTTGTCTTCATGGATGTGTAAGAAAGAACAATTCATATTTCAAAGTGTTCTTGTTCTAGGCCCCAAATATTTTAAGGATAAGTTGGATTTTTTTTACAGCCTCTATCGGTGAGTTGAATCAGCTATGAACGGTCACCCTCATAACATATCTCTAAAAAAATAAAATTTCAGTTGGGCGCAGCCCTTATATGGAAAATTAACGATTTTTCAGCTTACTCCATGTTGTCTGGTTGGAGCACGACTGCAAGAACAGTTTTGTTCATATTGTATGTATTGTTTGAATCATTTACTCACAAGTGCAGCAGGAAGCAATCTTGTTTTGATAATCATCGGAATTTTTTTAATTGTCGTCATCCTTTTCGAAAAGACAAATGAAATTTTCGAAAAAATTGAATGGTGGAGACTTCACTGCTGAGAGTCTTGTCGGGAACGGAGATTTTGGCAGAAATAGAAAGTTTAAGCTTCTGAAAGTTACTAATCTAGATGTAGCACACGTCAATTGAAACATAGCCAAATCAAGTGATTTGAGGGAAAGAAACATCTTTTGGGACTTGTCATACTGAAGCACAAATTTGATTAAGCATAATCTAGATGTTATATATATCGAGAAAAATGTTTTTGATAACGTGTGCAATACGATTATGAATGTCAAGGGGAAGACAAAAGTCACTCCATAATTAAGGAATGAATTGAACAAATATTGTTTTTGTCCTGGTCTACAACAACACGCAGAAAAGATCCTAAAGCTTGTTACACAATGGATAAGCCATTAAAAATTGTCATATGTGAATGGGTGAAAGAACTACAATTTCCAGATGGATACGCATCAAATATGGGGCGTTGCGTCATAAGAAGGGAAATACAAAATCCCTGTGAGAACTGCTTCCCCATCCAATGTGAAAAATCAACTTCGAGCATTGGTGTCAATATAGAAGGAACAAACTATGAAAATGATGGGTGTGAATATTATGATCGTCTCGTATAAAATGTTAAACTCGACTATACAGGGTTGCCTTACAAGAGCACGCTCTTATTCAATTGTGAGTGGTTTGATCCAACTCTCACAGGCATAAGAGTCCATCCTCAATATAAGCTCGTTGATATCAATTATAAGTGTAATTTCAATCGCTATGAGCCGTTTGTACTTATTGTTCAAGTTTATTACTGCCCGTATGCGAGTTTAAAACGAGATATTGGTTGGCAAAGTGTAAAATTAAAGATAGATCAATACTAGATTTTATCGAGCCTATATTGTCTAATGAATCCTTTCAAAATGATGTTATAAAAACGCACAATTCAATATAATTGGAGAATATAAATTATCAAATACATCACTCTATTGATAATGAATCGGATGAACTTATAAATGAGGCAGGGGATGAGACAGAAGATGAGTATCAAACTGATGAAGATATGGACGAAGATGAGTTTGACCTAGATAGTGAAGTGTTGGTTCAGGTTAAGTATAACATAATGGCTACTTATATAGTTTGAAATTATATTAATTTATTTACCTCGATTCAAATATGCATCTATACTCAATTTTTAATGATTTTTTAATGAGTAGAGGTTGTGGATCTGGTGCTTCTCCTCATCTTCGGTCCGTGCTTCTCTTGGTTCATTCTCTTCGTCACATGACCGATTAGATGATGAAGACGATGATATGATGGACTTATCAGGAGGGACTCTGCCTTCGACCGTTTCAACCACCTCATCCGATAGTACATCCAGAGGTCTCATGCCAACACATTCTGGTATGATCGAGGTTCGTGTCATCCCTCCGAGGTAAGTAACTTTAAATTACTCTAACTAACCATAAATTTTTCTGTGCAATTACTCGAAAAAGTTACAGGCCATTCTTCGAGGGATTCATGAGGTTTGCGATGGGTGAAAATACGAGCATATCTCGCAGCCTCATCATGAGTTGCGGTGGCCTGAGTTCCTGGTAATTAACTAGTATTTTCATTTGCAACACATATATATCTTTTTAGTCGTATTACATATAATAAATTTGTATTAATTAAATTATATTGTTTTGTATAAATACTATTATTGGGAACAGAGTTTATATTTTGAGCAGTTCTTGAAGGATAACATTTATGCCATTATGACTCATAAGTGGGGCAACCGCCTCAACGAGCGAAAGCAGAAGTGGAGAGTTTCGGGGAGGGCACCCACGTGCGTATGCGAGGACATCTAGAGGAAGTGGCAAGGAAAGTGGGATAAGTTGGAGAATAAGGCGACCTCCGAACAAGCGAACAAGAATAGGATGAACAAGCCCGACGGCCCTGGTACTGGAATATAGAAGCACAGAGGCGGATCTCATTTTGCGATTGGTCATTTACGTCAGCTCATAAGTAAATTTAAATTTATGTTTGTAAATTATTTCGTAAGTAATTAATTACTTGACAATTAATGGTAAATTAAAATATATTTTAAATATTGGATACAGCGTGAGAAAATTGTAGGAAACACGTACGAGGTTTTTTTTACTATGCACAAAAGACCCGACAACACATTTACAGACCCGTATCACAACAAACATATGTAAGTATATATATAGATACATGTATAAATATCTTTCATTTCTAATACTAATTCAGGTTATATATATCAACCAAAATATTTCAGGAAGAGAGCCGTGAGGCGTCACAGGACCCAAACGATGTTAACGAGGACGAGTTCTATCTAGAGCCCTTCGGGTCAAGAATGATCAACGTTTCGGCATAGGATGCTTCACGAGTCTTAAGGCTTCAAAGACATCCAAAGGTGGTAATACTTCCTGTCATCCAGATAGCCGTGTCACGGAACTCCAGACACAGATGCCATACTTTTAAGGGTCAGACGATCGGACCTATTAAGAGCAACTCCAAGAAATCCGCAAGGCGCGTGCGCGAAAACGGCTTGAGATGCAGGCGATGCTCCAGCAGCAGGTGATGGTGGAGGTCGCCGCAGTGATCAGAGCGACTAGGCCTCAGCAGCCTCCATCTGATCCTCCCAGTAGAAGCAGTAGTGGTAGATATTAAGAAACATTTTGTTCTTAATATTTATGTTTGATGCAAACCGTACGCATACATTTCAGGATGTTATTTTTCATATTTGATTTTAAATTTTTAGTACTTCCGAATATTATGTTTTATATTTGATTTTGGATTTTTGGCATCTCCACTATGAAAAGAACAGGTACAATAAACAAATTATAAATAATAATATTAAAAAATTATAAAAATGTCGATGGGCTGGTGAACGTCGGCAAATATTAAAGAATGCCGACGGGCTGTGGGCGTCGAAATTTACCGACGTCACCCGTCGGCGTCGGCATTCACTGATGCTTGGACCCCATCTGCATTCACCAGCGCCAGTGTCCCGTCAGCATACATCGACGTCCGATATTTGTCGGCATTCACTGACGGACTCCTTCCCGTCGGTTATCCATCAGAATATACCAACGGCAGATGGTCGGCGGCCAAGGGGCGAAAGATTTTACCTATCAAGATTGCATTGGTATAATGTCGATGGGAATGGGTAACCCATCGGCGGTGAGTTACCTACGTTGAAAATCCCGGATGGATAATGCCGGTCGGCAGTACCGTCAGTAAATCTTATACCGAAAGGTTTTTTGACGGTGTTGCCTATCGATATATCCCTGTTTTTTTAATGGCAATAAGGTAGTTCTATAAAGTATATGGAGTAACCCAAAATCCACCTTTTCAATATATAAAACTTGACTCATGAAAGAAGCTATCATATAGAAGGACTTGCCAAAGACATGATTTAACAAGGACTTTCGTGTCTATCATATATAACTGGTGGACAAAAAGGTCTTCCTTCTAAAACAAACAAGTCTATTGTGGTTCCCTTAAGCTCAATGAGCTAAACCATTTCCAGCTGGAATCAACCCAGTCGCTCACCAATGTATTATGCGTAAAAAAAGGACAATAGTTCTCGGTGAAGGCAAAAGAATGACTATCAAAATGAGCCATGCCAATGAACCTACTAAAAGCGCAAACAAAACTAAATAATTTGTCAGATAACAAGTAAGATCTCGCCATGTCAAAAACAGTTATATCAACAATGACAACAAGAAAGATCTCGCCAGTCCCATAAGATTAGGCCCGCACGTCAGATTCTAGCAAAATAGTCCAGTCAGAAACTCTTTCACATTCGTTGTGAGGGGATACCATCGTATCCCCAGTAAAAGAATATCAACTTTATCAAAAATCTATGTAGGACATTCTTGATCATCCCAACGTCCTTGTCATGTTTGCTTGACACTACAGAATTACCACACCAAAGGTAGCTTCGAAATCAACTCTAATAACCTTTTTTCATGCCTTGGGCCCACAGGGTGAGGTCCCACTAGTGAGGTTTCAGCAAAATGAACTCCCCCGAAATAATTCCCACTAATAATGCCAAGTTACTAAAGAAAACCATTTTACCCACTTATAAATCTATTAAAAGTTCCTCCCAAATTCCAAGTGGGACATCACATAGGAAAAAAATATCAAAAACATCTAGATAATACTATTTATTTCTTGGAATAGCATAATTTTTGCAATAAGGGAGTGATCTTGAAAAGACAAGAGAATAGTAAGAGTAACCATGAAGCAATAGTCACCCATACAACCATTGTTTACACACCTAGGCTCGTTATATACTCTTAATGTTCAGACTTTTATAGAATAATTTGTTAAACTTAGTGGTCCTTAAATCTCCACATGCTTAAACAAATTTCAAGGATCAATTGTCGCTTTGTCTTAATAGTCAACAACTAGTGAACTCCCATGTCAAATAAAATATGAAACTTCAGCTTAAGTATGATAGAAAGAAATACGACAAATCCATTTCAAATATCATACGATCAAAATTACTAACAAGTTCAAGAATCATTCACAGAAGTGTGGACAAACATACCTAGATCCCAAACTTGGAACTTTATGTTGTTGTACTGCACAGTTTCCACATTGAACCCAATAGCTGTAAAGAATAAATATGACTTGTTAATTAAGAAAAATACAAGCTCCCTTGCCCTCTTTCTTGGAGACATATTCACAGTTTAAGCATTCCATGAACACAAAATCCGGATTGGCTTCAAAATTGATACATCAAAAGAAATGGAATCAAGCCACATCTTAACCAACACTAAAATAAGCTTAAGAACACAGAAAAGCTTCAGATAACAATTATAAAAAAAGTAAATGATCCAAAACCCATAGTCCGTAAAGGTTTCTTCCATCAGTAACTAGATAAAAAATACGACCGCCAAAGATTGTAAAATCGTGCAGCTTTACTATCATCATAGATTCAAATTTTCGGAAGGAAATCCAAAAAGGGAAAAAAATTACTTACTTGGAATAGTGGAGACGACTTCACCCATCTGAAGTCGATCTGCAAAACAAAAAATTATGGAAAAGAAGAATAGATGATCATAAAGACGTTAATCACGTAATGAGGAGGAGAGAAATAACAAAACAAAATCATACAAAGAATCGTGGTTTTTCCGGCATTGTCAAGCCCTAGAACGAGGATCCGAGCTTCCTTGTTACCAAACAGCGACGAAAACAGCCGCGTGAAAACTATTCCCATTCCCCCACTTTCACGTTCAATACAATGAATCTAACACTACACACGAAAAAGAAATATGAAAAATCCAGATCAGATCGGAGCAAAGTATCAGTACCCCTTATCCTTTGCTGCGGACGATGAACGAACTTGATCGATAATGAGATCATAGTATGATTATAAAATAAAAAGGATTAGTAATCGAGTACCGGAGGGAAAAGGGAGGATCTGCGCGAGAGGATGGGTAAAATCTTGCGGGTGGTTTCAGAAATATGACAAAGTAATGGTGGTGAATTTCGTATTAAGCGAGAGAATCTCAATTACTGTGCGGCTTCTTTTGGAATATTGGAAAATTATAAGAAGTGCTATAAATCAATGAGAAAACACAGAGGGCGTGTTTGTTTGTGGGACATGATAAGACAAGATTATCCAATATGGGGGATAGTGTTGTTCATATAAATTGATCCACCGTTTGTTTGGCCTACATTTGGTGGAACGGGGTCTCTTATTTTTTGGGATTGTCTCCTTGTTTATTGGACACCCTCGTGGAAATGACATTAGTGCCCTTCTGGAAGGTACTTCTTTTTTGTGCACGGGCGACGAAAAAAAGAACATCCAAAAGGGGAAGAAACTCTTCGATTGTTGGAGCCACGAGCAGAGGTGGATACGTATAGCTAAGATTAATCATTTTCTGTGTGGATCCTTGAAAACTCAATTCGATTACCCTTCGTATATCCACGATCGGTGAACAGGTATGTGTAATCTCGTCGATGAAATCATTATTCCTTGTCACTGTTGGTTCATACTCTAATTTCGATTTAATGCAATAAACTATGAAGCTTACACAGTTTAGAAGATGGAGTCTGCACATAATTACGGCCTGGTTAATCAGTAGTATAGTGCCCACATATAATGGTTTTCCTTGATTTTATTTTTTTTAATTTATTAATGATTTTTTTTGGTTATTTTGGGTGAAGATCTTTCTGAAATTCTTTACTTCGTGGATAACTAAAATCTACGGTGTGTTGGGAAGAGCCAACGGGTTTAGACGTCGAAATTGTTTGTACCAGCAGATTGCATATTAGAATGCACATATGTTTGGTTGCCTGAGTCACAATAGCTTAGTTAATGTAGTCTTACTTGAATTAGAGGGAATGATGAGCACGTCCCGTGGGTCTTCTTTCTCGAGTTCACGCAGCCATCTGTTTCGGTGCTGGACGTGTAATCAGGAGCTCCCTAGCGAATGTTATTGCGACCTACCCTTGCGAGTGCAAATATCCCGGACGCAGAGGAATCCAGATCGTCGGTTTATGTCATGCGCAAGCAGAGGGGTAATGTCACAAAATTGTCTTTTTCAATTGTCAATAATGGTGTCTAATACTTATATCTATTGTATCTTCTAATAGGCCAATAAATGTACATTCTTTGTGTGGGTCGATCATCCTCCCGATGCCCTTAACTCACGCGAAACTAAAGAACTGCGTGAGAGATTAAATGCTTGTATAGTAGAGTCGCGAGGTTTGAAAAATCGTGCAGGTGAAGCTGTTCCAAATAGCAAGATCTCGTGGATGGTCACGTTTACAGTTATTTGCTTATGGCTACTGGGTTATTGAGGAAAAGTGTATGACTTAGAACTGGAGCTAGAGTGAGTCGTCTTACCTTTGTAACTATTTCGTTTAAGATACATCAATGTAGGGGCTTTAGTCCATATTATGCGATCCTCTTACCTTCCAAACAATTGCCATGTCTAGTATGTATTTTAATTACCGGTGGAAGCATGTATCAGTGCTTAGTTCAGCATTTGTGTTCATGGTAGAAAAATGTACTAATTCAGTCGGATTGAGTGTGATGCTACGTGCCAACATTTTGTGTAATTTATAGTTGGACGGTTCCCATGTGGTTGTGGGACAGTTTACTTATTGGAAAAAAAGTTTGGATCAAAATTTATATCATTTTGTTGTGCCCAAACTTGGATATCACAGGTTGGGCATGAACTATATCCAATTGGTCAGGTTGGATCAAGTGCATGGGCCAAGCTGTTCCTTTGAGTAACGCGTCACTTGGGCTTAATGTTGTTTTTAATGGCTCGAAGGACAATACCTGAGGTATATTTTCGAATTCCCAGCGTATATATGGGAATATATCCCTTGGGTCTTGTGTTGTGCTTTTGTGATGTTCAGCAAACTTTCATTACCAATTCAGGGAATATATTCCTTCCTACCATGAAAAAGGAGGCTAGTCAAAACGTGGAATCATTAGTTTTTTGGGTACTAGACACAGTACGGTCCCATAAGAGCAGCTTATTATGTTTATTTAAACACCACATATTACTAACATCATCCTCTCTCAAAAAATGGGCTAACAACTATAGAAAAGTTTTAAGAATACACTCGCACATATTGTAGTTTTCATTTAAGATTCACGCGTGGTGAAGTGAGCACATCATGAGACAGGAAGAGTTCTTCTACACGCAACGATGGACTGTTGATGTCGACAAGGGGTTCATCTGATGGTTGGTTGAATCATGGAAACAATGCTTATTCAAACCAAACGAGAATTACCATCCTGCGACCGTCTTCGCCATCGACAATCTCAACCATGAGCTGGGAACGTATTTTACCTACGCTGATTGCAACGACAAGATCAATCTACTACGCACTTGATTTCGTGTTTTCCGGTGGATCCTCAGGAAACAAGGCGTACGTTATCACGAAGCATGCAATACGGTAACAACACCTTCGAATGTTTGGGATGATATTATCAAGGTAAACACAGACCAGTTCGTCCTAATATTATTAGATTTCAATTGTTATATCTGATTTGGAGATACCAATGTTCATACTGAACTATCTTTCTCGATGTTAATCAAGCAGAACCTTTTTCATTGGCATACCACATGCATGGGGACCCTGATTAACCTGAACTCGAAAAACTACTTTGAGTAATGTACGACGCCCTAACCGAACCGAGTATACCAATTATAGACCTCACCGACGATGACATACCGAGAGCTGAAAGGAAGAACAGAAAAAGTCCCATCCCATTTGGCAAAGGGAAGCTTATTATACTTGATTCAGATGGCACACCCCCTCCTTTGAACACCTAATACTGGTTTGACATGGCGGATGAGGGATGTGATCGCTACTCCAAAAACTCGGTGAATCAGGTCCCAACAAACTCGGACCACAACAGTATTTCACGCATATCTAGGACTCGTCCTCCGGAACACCTCATACGAGTACAGTGTGGTCCGAGGATTTCCCCTTGTAAGAGCTCGAATGATGTTTAATATTATTCACGAAGGAGGTATTTGATGTCGTTAGCATTATTGATTATGTATGGTTTGGGTGTGCTATATTACTTATATACTTTTGTCGACCTATTAGTAGTCTTGAAGTCAAGTTACTCTGTGGTAGAGCATGTCTGCATTTGTAGGGATAATGTAATATGTAAATCAGTGACTACGGTTTATCTTCTTTAATCATGTGTTATCAATTTTCATGATCATCGGAATGTGACATCAACGTTAAGATATCTTTTCTTGGTTGGGTAAAGCTACGTTTTGTTTATAATGTATTGTGCATCAACTGTGTGTATCTATTCTTTCTGTCATGCGGCAATCGTGCTTTATAACGTTGAAAATTGATGCCCAGATTGTGTAGTTGTTCGGGCATGCGTAAGCAATACAATGCCAGACTTGGAATCGAAGAGAGCTGAATAAACCAACAAATGGATATGAACTAGAACATCCCCTACTAACAAGCAAGCATAAAAGAGTACGACTAATATAGATAATAACCAAAGAGGCCCTTAATCCGTGACAATCGAGGTGCTATCTCCAATGTCATTGCCACCACTCTAAGATGGAGGAGAGTATGGTGGAATTAGCCCACCAGCCAGGTTCACATCATGAGCAAAAGGTCCAAGACCCCAGACCTCTACGTCGTCACTAGATGCATCCCAGTAAGGGTCATCGGGTTTGGCTTCAGACTCGTCAATGTACACAGGGTTATCTGGGCCCGCACCCGGTTTATCAACCTCTTCCTATTTAACAAAATCTATCGCAGCAACATTTTTCCTCACAAACACATCGTTGCACTGGCGGTAAAGTGGAAACCCATGGATTCGGAAATAGCGTTGGATGTCACTCTCCTGTGTCAGGACCATTCCCAAAAAACAAATAAATGACCACCCAACGGATGTCCAAACATTCATGACAATCACAGGAAAATGGATTAATTGCTATAATATGCACACCTCGCCAATGTGGTCGTAATAGATGGGAAGCACGGTCACCCTCCCTGACCTTAGATCGTAACGTACACCAGGATGGTTAATGTAATCCTAGAAAATATTGAAGTGGGTATGGAGCATATGTATTTTTGCTCTTACCTTGTCAACCGTAAATAAGCGGTTCATCTCCTGGGATAAATCGGTGGCCAGGTCAGCCCAGATCTCATTGAACACGTTGGGGTCGTCGAGGCGGTTCTCCTACGAGCAAAGGTGGAAAAATATCTCATAGCAAACTCGTTCCTCCTCTTCGGTCCAGTTGACACCACGCCACATATTGCGAACATGCTGGTTTCTTGTGAGCACCATGTTCCCTGCCATGCAAAAGCAAACGATCAACAATGATCAGAACCAAAGTTAAACAATGGGGTTTATGTAATCGTAGTCGAGGAAACATTTAATAGATGTAGTAAGGAAACACAGATTATTTTCATTCTTGTATCTGTGGTGAACGCAAAAAGTGTCTAAATATGGAGGGACAACTTGCCAAGAACTCTCAAAGAATACCCTCACCTATTGTTCAATTTTTCCAAATGTTGGTGTGCAGTTTCACGAATTGGGTTTATTTTGTAAAGCCCAATTTATAGATATGTTGAGTAACAAGATGGTAGTAAATTGAATGTGCGACACGATGGAAACCTACCAGAGAAGTTGGGATGATCAGTGCATTGAATTTTGACTTCTCAAGTACTCCACTCATTACCCATTTTAATTACTAACCCATCTGTCCCTTCCAATACCCGAGGTGAGGAGTAATGTATGGTCTAAACCCACAATGGAAGTCAAAAACTAAAATATTATGTAATGTGAAATCACACGTAACTGTTCACAATTAAGCGGTTACAACATAAAGTATATCCATTGCCTTCGTAAAAATCATTGTGACTGATAAGTGAAAACGTAACACATAAACACACTGATAGATAGACGCATTTGAGTAGGTAATATACGTTACTATTCGCTTTTAATGGCCATGATAAGCTTCTAAGCAGTCGCGCAAATGTTAAATTACACAAACCAAAACATTAAACTATGTCCTACGAAAATTCGACGCATAACACATGATGCTTGAGAGTTTCACTAGAGTCCATTTGGAGTGATTAAACAAACATACTGAAGTTGATAAAGTAATTGTACGACTGAGACATAAATAGTTAAGTAACCAAGTAATGCATTTCGAGTGCATCACAGACGACCCTCTAGTATCATCTTCACCATCACCTCCTTATATTCGTCGAAAATGTTAAAGAAAAGGTCCAGATCCTCAGTCGTCCTGCATATCTTTTTCGAGACCGCCAGCTTGTCCTCGACACTCAAAAACTGCATTTGATTTAATGCATCAAATACGGCTTTCCGCTGTTGTTTTGCATCCTGATGAAGTCCGATTCGGTCACAAAGAACTCCAAGGCGAGCATCTGCCTTATTGCAAAAGAATTCCATGATTTCGTAAAATCGATCATCCAATGTATCGTAAGACTTTCTTTTTCTGGTTTTGCTCTTCCGCACATTAGGGCTGCTCTCTGCATGCGTCACTGAACCATGCTCCATACCTACCCCCTCGCTTACAGATTCACGACTCGCTTCCCATGTGTTTCCTCTTTCAGGCTCATGGGTTGGGGAAATAGCTTCATTATCCGCCTCATAGAAACCTTGTGCATCAGACCCTATTGCTCTATCTTTACAGAATATTTCAACCCATTCCTTGGCCAACTCGTGTATCTCATCGGCTTTTGCAGTGGGACCAAGCTATGGAATGGTACGTTGGAAAAAAAATATGTGTATAACTAACACAGTACCCGGGAAATTTGAGGCAGTTCTAATGGTACGTATTTATATACCTTGATATAGTCGTTCCAGATGGCATCCTCTCTGACGGTGGTAGTATTTGTCGTGTCTTTCCAGCCAAAACCAGATCGCCCCTGCATCATTGAAAGTGATCCATATTGCTTCTTCCACACATGTATTTTAGAACTGATATGTGGCTCAGCTTTAATGTCCGATCCAGGAAATTGTTGGACCATATGTTTCTCGAGCATCATAGTGTATCCTGCCTTGAACCCATTTGTCTGCTTTCCACCCTCGCAGAACTAGATCCTTCAAACCATCGACGAGCACCTTATCCTCTTGTACACTCCAAACACGCCTGGTATTACGTCCCGAACTGGACTTCACAATGCTGGCGGTAGAGTCCATGGTAATCCTGCTGTTTAGAAAACTCATTCAAAAGACTATCTAAAAGTCTGGTATGGCATACGACATGGCATAATTAAATAATTATTGATAGAGTATATCCACAACAAACTAAATTTTATTCATTAATAAACACATAATAGTCCTCCACAAACAACATCCAAACACAATATAATTACACGATCAGAACTCACAACTACCACACATAAAGCTATCTAAGCTACCTACCCCAAATTATATTTCATACTATTTGAGATAAATGCAGAATCAGGTCATGCTCAAAAAATATACTCATTGTACATCGAGTTTGCAAGAGAATCTCTCCAATCTGTCCAATCCTAGGTAGGTTCAACCTGGTCTATGTGATCGTCTAATGCGGCATTATCAGTATTACTGCTACTCGTATTGGACTCAGTCACGGTTAGCTCTAATGGGTCTACAACCATTGCACCGCGAATGAAATTATGTAACAAGCAACATGCCACGATAATCCTATTCTGAGTTTTGATACTATAAAATGCGGGACTCCGGAGAATGGCCCATCTCATCTTTAGGACACCGAAGGTTCTCTCCACTGAATTTTGTGCCTTTGAATGTCGCAAATTAAAAAGCTCTTTATAATTTTGTGGGCCAGGGGGACCAGTGGACCACTCATCCAAATGATATTGCACACCTCTATACGGTGTGAGAAATCCAGGACCGTTGGTGTAACCACAGTCACATAGATAATAATTTCTTGTGAATAACGTATGTGATGAGAAAATTTTAGTGGACGTGAGACAGAAATAGTATTTAACGATACACTATTTGTAGTTTGTGAGACTCGCGTTAATGGATATGTAATAATATTACCAGTTGGTTTTTTAATCCATTTGGCCTAGTGATCGCGTCACGAAGGACGCGACTATCCGCCCCTGAACCCTCCCACCCAGTAAGAATGAAAATGAATTTCATTGTGCGATCACACACCCTGAGAACATTGACAGACACTTGTCCTTTTCGGTTGTGATAACGTGGCTTATCCCTAAATGGCACATGAACTTGGATAAACGTTCCGTCCAATGCACCTAAGCACCCCTACAGATTCAAGATATTAAGGCTTAAATGCGTAATAACTCGATACACCCGACCTCATATTGGTAAAACTTGAACAAAAATTCATGGCAACGTTAATAGTTTGTGTAATACCTTGAACCATTTCCAAGTGTTATCGGTACTTGCATCGTCGATTGGGCTCGGTTCCACAGTAAGAATGGGGTATAACTTTAACACAGCATCAAGGACACGATGGAAATGTTTTGAAATTGTCTGACCAGACCTTTTGAAATTATGTTTAACAGTAACATTTTTTTATGGTGGGATAATACAGAAAGAAATATGGCAACTTGTTCACTAACTAAAAGATTTCGAGACAGGACTAAACCACCCAGGTTCTCGAGTAAGAAACACTACCTAGAGAAGGCATCCCTATCCATTCGTAGTTGCTCGACACACGTCCTATAGCTCACATTTATTAATTCGTGTAAATTCCTAATCTGATAGGGTAGTCATTCAACGAATCGGACACCTTGACCCTCAGCCAAGGTTCGACGATGCTTCCGTTGGGGTGCCAGGAATCTTCGATGTCAAAGACACACCAATAGTAGAAATATTTCAATCGAGTATAGAACTTCATCAATGATCATAACCAAAGTAGCTTCATTGTCATTGCGGTCCATATTACGAGAACTTAATTTAAAATAAAGATAAGCAGATAGGTTAGAGTTCCATTCCTTTTGCACACAAACAACCAACTATACACTAACTACCAACCATGATCAACGCAAATTCATCATTCATTATGTACGTACTTTAAAAAACTAAATATGAAATACACAATTCACAATGTTTGCAGACCCTGATTGGCACACGCCACTGCAGAAGTAGGTTCAAGTTTACACTGGTATCTCATTTCCCCCAAAAATTAAGACCTCACGGACACGCATATCAGGAAAATAAGATTTCAAATTGGTTAACACATACCTAGAAGATGAAAAGAAATCCAGAGGGGTATGTTGCTGCCAAGTTCCTCCAACTCGTTCGAAAGCCCTTAACTTTCTAACCTGCATATAGCAGGGTTAGTGGATCAACTAATTTGTGAGAGATGAAATACACAAGATTTCCCCACACAAACAGATATGTTAACAGTTGCAGAACCATTCATTATTTCGACATTTTTAGTAAATCATGCTCCAGGCCGCCCAATTCATCACACTAATCCACAAAATACACATCCACTACATGTACCAATTTCAAGATCTACTCGCATAAGAAACAACCAATTATACAAATTACTATGATACAACCATAACATCCTCTATCAGTCGTAACGATAAGCATTGCGACTTACTTGATTTAATACGATAACAAGTCGAGCGAAGCAACAATCTGAGTTGGGATGTGTCTGCGTGCGAAAAGTGGCTAATTGCGGCGAATTAGGGTTCATACGGATTGATATGTGCCATTTATATTAAAGCTAATTCGTAATTAGATGATAGATGGGGGACATATTGGACTTATAATGCTGGACAATGAGGGCATTTGTGTCATTACGCAACACCGGACACAATGGGACACTTGTATCCCAGGGGTAGTGGGGGGACAATTTTGTCCCGTAATCAAAGGATTAGGACCGAGCCGAGGATAATCACCCGGGCTTCTATCTCGGTTAACAACGCGGGACAAGTCAGGATATCCCATCGTATCCAGTCCAATCAAGGAAAACAAACGAGCCCAGAGAGTATATAGGGAATGAATTTTAAGATATTTTTTTCATTATTACTATAATTCTATTTATAGGAAAGTTTTAAATGGTATAATTTTAATTATATAATATTATAAGAGGGGGAATAGTCATTCACATATAATAATAATAATAATAATAATAATAATAATAATAATAATAATAATAATAATAATAAATACATTTACTATGCACAAATAGTTGAAGTGGTTTGGAATATTTATAACACCCCACTTGAATAACTATTTATATATATAGTTCGTGAACTAGTTGAAGAAAAACTAAATTGGCAAAAAACTTCCTAACTGTGTAGTAGAGCTTGTGTCGATAATATACTGAGCAATGTGAAATCGTAAAGTTTCTCGATTTCATATTGATCATTATTGTAAGAGTATTCATGAGTTACTTCATTAAAACATTGTCAAAAAAACTTTGTGGAAAATTTTGATCGAGGGAAAAAGAGTACAACCACTCCTTTAGATTTCATATATTTGAGAAATTGTATTAATTTCTCTTGTAATTCTCATCATACCATGAATATGCCTCGTTAAACCTTATTATGAAAATCCCAGTGGGGAAAAGTAAAGGAAAGAAAATTACATTATTCATGTTAATATACGCCTTTAAGTTACCCCATTGAAACCTTGTTAGAAAAACCCAGTGGAGCAAAATCTCAGCTAAGGGAAAAAAGTGTAACACGTTTTTATAAGTATGTTTCAGACATCTCAAAATCCTTTTGGGATTTTTACGAGTATATCATGTAGGTTAGTTGATACTATTCATTTAGTTTCTCATGAATAAGAATTTGCAAATATCTCATATTCATTATGAAAGATAGTAGTGTATCATATTCAGTGCTCTCATATAATTAATACTTTCATACTTATATATTAATTTCATCAAAACACGTGTAAAGAATCTGTTATGTAGGTTTCATATTAGTTGTGATCAAGCTGCCTCTTTTAAAAAAAATGTTTGGAAAAACTCTTTGGGATAAAAACCACAACTAAGAAAAAGAATACAGTGTATGGATTTATTTCACAATAATATCATTATTTTGAGTCGTTACTTGTACTAGTAATATATTTGAAATCTTCTTAGGAGTTCCAGTCTCATTCTTCATCAAGCCCACATATTACTATTTTCATTATAAATGGCATATATACATCGACATTGATATCTTTCAATAGGTTTCAATATTCTCATTATCAATAATCATTCATAGCACTATTCTTGTATAGTGTGTCGACATTTTTCAATTTCATATCGCTCCCCATAACGACATAATTTATCGAAATATCTCATAACCAATCCTCTCCAAGGATTTATACATTATAGTTATATTTATATACCTTTTGAATGTATATGCCTCCTATACCACTCATTTGATATTTATATTGTAAAAAATATTAACGCCTATAGCGTTGTTTGATTTATCGAAACATGTGTAGTTGGTATAAAAGATCATTAACAATATTTCTTATATATTTTAAATTTCAAGTTCTTACTTCGATTGTGAGGAAATAATATTCTACATTTCATAATTATTTCAAAATATCAATACTCCACCTCATGTTGAGAAACATATGAAACCAAACTCATACAACTAGCATGACAATAATTATATATATATATATATATATATATATATATATTATAAACATTTAATTTCAACGAGGAAGTTCATATTATTTTGCACTTTGTTCCTGATATTGGCAATGAACCGGATGACAATAGTTTATCAATTGATATTCCAATTATATGCGCATATCCGATCATTCAGTGATCTATTCAAATTATTGGGATATATTACTAATTTTATCATTTCCTTTGAAAATCGACTTATACTATAAGCAAATCACCTCGTAAACTTCCAATGATGAGTCATATACTCATATGACTATTTAGTGCATCTATAAAATCTAGTAACACACATGGAGGGAAGGTGGGCCCATATATATATATATGATTGGGTTCAAATGAGAACCCCGTCAATATATGTGAACCTAGGGACCAATCTTGACCTTAGATGTGTGGACCAGATTTTTCTATTTTTTAAACTCATTAAATGTTATATATTGAAGGACAAGGGGTTTTATGTAATTTTACAAATGCTCTTAATCAGATTAAATGCCAAATCAATTTCCGTATTTTCCCCCAAACCTCAAAACCTTGAAACCAAACAAATCATCCGCCGCCTCAGAACCTTGAACACACGGCCGCCGATTGAAGCCGTCGCCTTCGACGCGCTGCCCACATTCGCCGGAAGAGCCGCCGAATCTCTGCAAAACCCTAATCCTCTCACTTATTCTCTCTCTCTCCTCTGCCTCGCCGCCACCGTCTGCGGATCGCTCGATATCCGAATGTTTTTCCGTTTGCGCTTTTCAATCGCCTCCGTGCCGAAGTCCACGGGCCTAAATGCGGCGGCCCGGTAAATGATCTCTTTCATGTGAGCAATCGCCTCCGGGTCGAGCTCGTCGGCCGAGGACGACGCTGACGAGCTGAGCTGTTGGAAGTTGATGTTGGAGGACGTGATGCTGGGCTATTTCTCCAGCTTGGGCCTTTTGGGCTGTTGGAAGTTGATGTTGGCCTCCGGGTCGGGCTCGTCGTCCCACAATTGAGAATTGGGCAGATTTGTGGGTTTGTGTACTGAAATGGAGAATTCAATGGTCCTGCACCTGATCTTGCATTATTCCATTGAGGATAGAGATTTGGGAATGAATCGATTTTCTGTATTTGTTGCACTGAGCTACCCATTATCAAGCTATCTTCAATTTCATGCTGCTGGAATTTGCTCCAATCAAGACCGTCCATTTGATTATGCCTCTGAACAAAGAAAAGAAAAAACAAGTAGAAGGATAAGCACACCTTTTTTTTGTTTATTTCTTGCAAATTATGCAGAAAAGAAGAATTTTGGGAATATGTAACAATACCTATTTTCCTGTGTTATACCTGGTGATTCAGCGTGATTTGGGTTGGTTGGCTAGGATTTATTCGCATTCAACTTAGGTTGCCGCGGATTGGGCTCGGCGAACGGCGGAAGTAGGGTCGTTGGGTGGTGGCGATTTGGATTGTCGGGGTTGATTCGGATGGCTGCGATGGTGAAACTCGGCGGCAATGTTGGCCGATTATTTTTTCATTCAAAAAAAGCAGTGTTTAGTGTAGTTCAAAAGCACTGTAACAATATAAGAAAAAGCACTCCAAATATTGCACAGTGTAATTATGTCCAGATTCATTGTGCTTTTTATACAGTACTGTAGTGCTAAAATCAATCATGTATTGTAACTACTAAAAGCAGTAGAAAGCTCCAGCTATTCCGGAGTTGCACGTCGATCTTGGGCGAAGATTGAATCACGAACGCGAATTCGATGTTTTGGACGCATTGTTCTTCGACCCTTGATCTCCGTCTTCAAATCTCGTTATGAGATGTGGGGTTATTGTTATTATAAAGCTAAAATACCCTAGGTGGTCGTGTGTTCTCCCAAAAATCCTAAATAAGGAGGGTTTATATAGATATTGTAAGTCTTGGCGCACAAGAAACCTTAAAATCCAAATTCTGGGCCGTCGCGTCGATGGTGCGTCGACTGACGCGCGCTGGTGCTCAGCATCGGTGCTGCCTGGGCGTGCGCGTTGGCTGGGTGGGTACGTCGACTAACGCGGGCTTGCATCGACGCTTCAGCAAGTTGCGTCGACGGTGCATCGACTGACGCTCCTTCAGTCGACGCTTTAGCAAGTTGCGTCGACGGTGCGTCGACTGACGCTCTTTCAGTCGACGCTTTCAGCAAGTTGCGTCGACCGGTTGTTGGGAATCGGGGGTACCGTCGCGCAGCGGAAAACAAAAATTTTTTAAATAATTAAATTAATTGAATCGAATTCAATTGACGACGGTCCAATTTTAAAATCAATTAATTCAAACAATGTTTAATTGCTTTTAATAAATAGAAAACAATTCGATTTTCATAAAATCAAACGAGCATGTTCGGTTTCTATAAAACATATATATATAACAATTATATATATATATATATATATATATATATATATATATATATATATATATATTTAATATATTAAACATTATCTATAATTATATATATTAATATATATACATAAACAATTTACATATATATATATTATATATAACCGCATGCAAAATAATATATATATTAACATCACATATGTAAACAGTATATATATTTATAAAACA
>BMAC01000426.1:719664-745328 GCA_014905375.1 Phtheirospermum japonicum | reverse complement strand
TGTAGGGCCAAATCACAACTATCCAATACATTAGATTCAATGGATATAAATTAGTTTGGGTGACAAATACATTTGTTTCTTTCTAAATTTGCATCAATGGATTTTTAAATATGCACCAATTAACATTTAAATGAACATTAATATTATTAACTACTATAAATTACATCATTTATATTTCTCTCTATCCTCAATTAATAATTCCTCTCTATTGAAATCTCTATATAACTCTCAAAAAATATAAATATTGTTAAAATAAATTACACCATATTATTTCTTACGACCTAAGGAACAATACCCATACCATTTTCTCAATTAATTTGTACATTTAAAAGTTCTAATTGAGATTATTGCGAAAAACCAAATAATAAAAAATAGAGATTTACTGCACATTTAGACGCATGTTATTGCACATTTAGAAGTACATTGATGCATTACTAGAATGATAGCGATGTTTGCTATTTATATGGCATGTTTCTCCAAGCTAATTTCCAACAGTTTTATTACACATTTAATAGTTTGTTAATGCAAGAGTGAAAGTTGGATTCTTAGTTTGGAATGTGAGTACTGAAACTTGGTGCATAAGAGATTATGAAAGTGGATTGGTTACACTGAGAATATGAGCAATAATTTTATTTATGATACAGAAAATCATCTATAATATAAATGCAACTTTAAATCATACTTTCTTCATATTGCTTAGATGGTTAGTGATTCATGCTGATAAGTGTTATAAACTAGAGAGAAAACATAGAGAATATGTAGAGTGAATTCTCAGGTATGATATTTATAGGAAAACTTCCAATGGTACAATCATGATTATATAATTTTATTAGGGACAAAATAGTCATTCACACATAATAATAATAAAACTTACTACGCACAAATAGTTAAAGTAGAATATTTATAACAAGAAGGAATTTATTGACACTTTAGACTGTGGACTGTAAAGAAGAAAAACGTGGGCTATCATTGCGGGGCTACTCGACTCGACCTGAAAAGTGAAGGCCTTCTTCCCCCACCACCCCTTTTTTCGGGCGCTTAGGTTTCTCATTTTCATTTTATTGAAAATATGTTTTCCCAGACAAACTTGGGAATTAGAAGTTGTGTATTTCTTTGGCATTAAGTAAAAGTTTTGGATTTTAAAAAACTCAAATAAATTAGTCACACAATATTTCTATTCATGTAAGTATATTTATATATAGAATGTCAATAACCTTGTGCGTAGCAGTAGGTAATCTGTGCATATGAGTAGGGAATCTCCTAATTTGTATCCTAAACTTTCTTGTAATCTTGTATATATATATATGGACTAATAACAATGTGAAAGGTAAGGAAATATTCTCACATTTCCTACATTGTATCTTGAGCCAATCTCTTACCCACTCCATCAATATTCTTCTTCATCTTTTTTTTTTTTTTCATTTTCCTTTTCTTCATTATGCCACTCGCCTAACATTCCTCTCCAGGATCCTCTCTCCCTTAAGCAATGGCCGAACAAACCAAATTCCATCCTACTCTTGTCATTAATAATGTCAAGAATTTCATTCCCATGCCCTTGAGATGGAAAAAGGCCAATACTCTTCTTGAGCGGAGTTACTCCAAATCCATTACCAAGAATATCAAGTTCTCGACCACATCATCCCTTCCAAAACATAGACCACCAAAATGGGAAATGAAGAGATTTTGGTCACCCTTGGATGTTATAGTTTCTCAATGGATTTATGGCATGATTTTAAATGATCTATTACACACCATATCAGAACAGGTTCAACTGCCCAACAGGCCATGGGAGCGATTACAAAATATTTTTCACACTACTACAAAAATGGGATTTAATATCGGTTTTAAGGAAATCGACGTAAAAAATATTTCACATCGGTTATTTACCAAATCGACGTGAAATATAAAAATTCACATCGGTTAACCGATGTAAAATTTCTAAATAAAAATTGTTAAAATTATAAAATAAGATAAAATAAATAATTATCACTGTCAAAAAACCTGCTACCCCCGCTGCCAAAAAAAAATCCTCCGCTCCTTTTAATACCTCATCTTGCAGTTTTCCATATTTGTCTTCGAATTCAGGTCACCACTGCCACAAATCCTATCTGTCACCATCATCTCCAACATTAACCACCTACCTCAGCTCTCAATTCTCCGCCACCACCCCCGCACAAAATGATTTTTTTCTCCTCCTTTCCGATCGCACTTTTTCTCTTCTCCGAAAAAGCTAATAACTGATTTTCGTTGAATTCTCATTTCTCCCTCATGAGCCGTGGAAGAAGATAAATCATTTTCCTTCCCCTCTGACCCAATTCACCACCACACCAAGGATAACAGCCATGGCTAGCAGAAAGTCAGCTATGCCAAAAAAATAGCACAAGAACCAATCTAACAAAATGGCGTCGAATTCATCCAGATTTGCTCTAGCTAACGGATCGGGGATCAGAGTAGACAAAAGCAGTGTCTTTAAAGGCTTGGAGCAGCACGTGAAAGAGCACCACCAGAAATTGGAGGCTTAGCGTGCCACTATGGCGGTCTACGATGATGACGATGAAACCCAAGTGAGATCGAGGAAGAATCGTGGGGAAGATGATGAGGATGATTATAGAAGTAGTGATGCAAAGGAGAATAATCCGGCAGAGGCCAATAAGAAGGACAAACCGAAGAAGGTTAAGAAGCTTAAGGTCATGGTGGTGGAGGCCACCGCAAAGATCGATGCCGACGATCTCGTTTTTTTCTGTCAGACATTTCGGTAAACTCGTTTCCATTTTTGATCCAATTTTGTTATTTTCTTTTCGAGTGAAATTAGAGAGATTTATTTGTTTATGGACTTTTGTGATGATAGGAATCGTTTGAAGGTCAACAAGGCATACAATTGAAGAGGTTTGCCGATTATTTCAGGCGTGCATTTTCGGCAGTGAGCGCATCTCAGTTTCCATTGCTCAGGTTGTTCAGGGAGTCTATTGTGGCCAAAAATTACTGATGTAAGTGTTTTATAATTTTTAGGGGTGTTGAAATAAGAAAAGTGGGTTCATGGCTCGGTATTATCGGAATTCGATTCGATTGTAAGAATCAAGGGGTTTTTAGCTTTGGGAATATAAATGAAAACTATGAAAATAAACTAACTATGAAAGGAAATACAAGTCTTTAGGATGCCTCGAGCGTATGCCGAAATTGAAATAGCAAGCAAGAATGAAGGTATGCAAGTAAAATCAATATTTCACCAAGTAAAACTAAAACAACCTAAAGTACAACCATGCATGCATGATCATAAAATTGAAAATAATGCAAATTAGCAAAAATTGAAAGCACCAATAGAAAGTACAATAAAAGTTGACGTGAAAGTTTAAAACTTTGCGAGAAACAACAAGAAACAAAGAGTAGATCTAGGATTCAACTTAGAACTATGCATGAAAACAAAAACCAAAATAAAGCATATGAAATACTCAAAATAAAAATGATCAAGGGCTCGATCTATGATCTAGATGTGTCACTCACCTAGATTCCATTAACAAATCACAAGATCTAACAAGAAATCTAAGAGCTAAGGCAAAATTCATAAAATGAAGAACAAGCATGAAAATTAAAGAACAAGCATGAAATACTTAAAATAAAGATGATCAAGGACTCGATCTATGATCAAGGTGTGTCACTCACCTAGATTCCAAGGACGATTCACAAGATCTAACAATAAATCTAAGAGCTAAGGTAAAATTCATAAATTGAAGAACAAGCATGAGAATTAAAGAAAGCTTACTTGAATTAAGAAGGAGAAACATAAACTTGAATGAAATTGCAACAAAATAAAATCCAAGTGATGTCTTGAATTCTTCTTAGGCTTATTAACCCAAGGAAAGTTTGAAATTAAATCTAAGATCTAGAGAGAGAAATGTAATCCCAAACCCATGCTTGGGTTGGGAGGAGAGTGGATTCCTTTACAAAATGTTAGTAGTCTCCTATTTATATTAGGTTTAATTGGGTTTAAATGGGTCAATTTGGGCTTTAAAAGCTTAATTTCTCGGGTTTGACCAGGTTTGACCCGAAATGGGCTCCCTAGCCACTTGACTAGGCTAGGGGCGCTGGCATAGGTTGGCGCAGCTTTGCATAGGGGAGGTGGCAAGGGCGCTCTCAGGGGCTGGCGCAGCTTGGCCTTGGGGCGCTGTCATGGGTTGGCGCAGCTTGGACTAGGGGAGCTGGCAAGGGGCGCTAGCATGCCTTGGCAAGGCTTGGCTATCATTCCATAATATTTGGCCATTTAGAGCTAGTTTTTGGCACGTCTTGGCACGACTTGGCTTGAGTTTTGGGCCTCCATACCTTGGCTTGAATTCAAATCATTGAGCCACCTATGAAATGAGAATTTTGAACATAAAAACCCAAGAATTTCACCAAACGTCAATTCAATTGAACCCATTTAACCAAATTAAATATAAAATCAACAAGACACATGAAAAACAACAAAACAAGAAAAACCACCTAGAAAACATAACTAATCGACTCAAAAACTACTTAAAAATATAAAACCCTAATTAAAAATACGAGAAAAATACCACAAATACATGCAAAACAACCACCCCACACTTATCGGTTTGTTCGTCATCGAACAACGAAAAGAATCGAGAATGTACATGCAATGAACATTATGCAAAAAGAAAAACCCTTGTGCTTATCCTTATTAGAATGATAAAAAAATCAACATAAACTCGTTATCGTCAAGCATTGCTCGTATTACTCTTTCTCAAATAAAAACCAAACCGATGACTTCCTCACGAATGGGATTTTGAGGGTGTGCGCTCAATTCACTCAAGTGTTTAGTTATATGGTACGTGTATACGCTCGAATCAGACAATGCATGCACTCGACAAGATCTCACAAATCGAAAACTCAAAATCACCCAATGTACATGACCAAACAAGATTCGAAAGAGGTCTTTATTTCGGGTTGTAATGTTGGCTCTTTGGTAAGGTATGGAATATTCAGATATAGTGGCTAACACACGATCAAATGTGATCAATAACACACAAATCCCTAATTTCTAAAACCCGAAGCTTATGATCGCTTCACCCTTCCCAAATTACCAAACTTCCAATCGAAACCCTTTCGTTCGTACACACTCTTTCCCGACTTTTATTTCACAACACTTAGAAGTTTTTTGAATTCGCTTCTTTTTTACTAAACTTAGCCTTTTAAATTAGGCTTTTCACTTGAACGCACGCTTTATCACTTTTCGTGATTTGTGTTGGAGTATTATTTTTTTTTTTTTTTTTTTTTTTTTTTTTTGTATAAGAAACTCAAAACCCAAAACCCATAATTGATTTCCCTCACATTTCAAGTCAACTAAGGACATACACTCTCACCTCACAATTTATGAAGATATAAGAGCTAAAATCGAGTTCCGCTAACAAGAAACGGGGCATATGCTCAAGGGGGCTCATTTGGAATTTTTAAGTAGCTTATATATTTGGATATGGCCGAAATAAGGGTGATATATGTGCCTCGAGGTCATTTCAAAATTCAATCATGTACGAGCAAAATCAAGCCTCCTTAATGCAATTTCCATAAAAATGCAAGCAAACCCGATAATTCACACAAAGCTACTCACTAGTTTGCACCGGGTTTTGGAAAACAAAATCAAAAGAGCTTTTAGAGCTTTGCAACCTTTTCACTAGCAAATGTTGATTATATATATATATATATATAAAGGCGGATTTTGGACGAAGCACAAAAATTCAACTCCTCACACAAGAGAGCATAAACATGTAAAAACCCGACAAGTAAACTATTCAAACTTCCAAGCATATGGTGATTGCTTAACAATGTAATAAAGACACAAAAACGACTCAACCATATAAATGCGTAATTAATAAGCATCACTTCACCAAAAGAGTGTCACTTCGCCAAGACTCGAGTAAAGAAAGACAAATCATGCTATGTGACACCCGGACCCTAACCACCTACCCACCCCACACTTAAAACATGCAATGCCCTCATTGCATTTTAATGAAATCAAGTAAAAGGGGGGGTGAAATAGAAGCTTCCTTAACCGAGCGAGATTGGGTCGATTCGGTGGGGTCCACTTAAACATCCAAGCGAAAACTGAGCATGGCTTGTTGCTCCCGGATCCATGAACGCTACTAGCTTATCAATTCGGCCAAAGTTGGAATTGGAAAAGAAAACTCTATAAAGGAAAATCACACGGAATCAAAAACACAAGAAAATATGTACATGACTCAAAACCAAACAAAACAAGGGTTAACAAGAACCAAAAGACAACAACACATTTTTTTTTTAATTTTTCAATTTTTTAAATATTTTTGGATTTTTATATAATAAGAAAGAAAGGAAGAAAATAAAAGGAATAAATGAAAAGAACTTGGGTTGCCTCCCAAGAAGTGCTTGTTTTACGTCACTAGCTTGACGAACTCCCTTCTTGCTCAAGGTGGAAAGAGAATGAGAGGATTCACCGAAGCAATAACCTCCTTGTCGGGATGGTCCATTCTTCGGAACGTTCTCGGGGCATCGCGTAGCCCAAGTAAATGTCGTCGAGAAGTAAACGTTCCAAAGGTCATCTCGGCTCGATCTTTGGGTGGAATGGTTGTTTTGTAGTGTCCCGATAACTCATCTAGGAATCAATAGGAATAATGGTCGGCTAGTGTTCCAACCGGGCAAGTAGAAGTCGCCTTGGGTAGATCTTCGGGAGGAATTGTAGTTTTGAAGTGACCCAACGACTCATCCAAAAAACAAAAGAAGTAATGGTCGGCTAACTTTTCCAACATGTGGTCGATAAACGGTGGAGGGAAACGATCTCTCTTGGTAGCCGCATTTAGTTTCTTGAAATTGATCAACATCTTCCTTCCCGTTTTAGCCCTCGTGGCCATCAACTGCCCTTTTCCATCCTCGATAATGGTTATTTCGTTCTTCTTTGGTACTATGAGAATGGGACTCACCCATTTACTACCGGAAATTTCGAGCATTAATCCTTCCTCCAACGAATTCAATTTCTCGTCTTCCACTATCTCCTTAAAATTTGGATTCAAACGCCTTTGGAATTCTCGATATGGTTTGGCATCATCCTCCAAGAGGAGTTTATGCATGTAAGTCCAAGGGCTAATTCCCTTAATAACTCCGGGTCTCCAACTAATCTCACTCTTAAGAACTTTAAGAACTTCAACCGACCCTTTCTCTTCACCACGATTCGAATTTGCATAGATGGTAATCGGCTTGCTCTCCTCTTCCTCCAAATAGACATGCTCGAGGTGAAATGGGAGAGGATTAAGCTCGGGCTTGTGCCTCCTCTCGACCTCATTAGGTGCTAATTTGAATAATTCGACAATCCCCTAAAGATACTCTTCAAGATTTCCAATCTTATCATAAAAAATCTCCACCTCCCCCGCCAAAAATTTATCGGTGCCCTCAACGACACAATCACAATCCCCTTCACTCAAGCCGTTGGCACATTGAAACATAATGGACTCATCGGTACAAACAAGGGGCTCATCATCCTCACAACAGTCCTTAATATAGATATCCCGGACAACTTCCTCCTCATTGCTCCTTTCCTCCGTATAAACTCGTTTGACCATATTTTCGATCATGTCCACATGTACCCAATCTTCGTAATATTTTCTTGAAAGATAAGGTGTAGGAGCAAGAGGACTAAAAACACTCAGAAACGAAACCACGTCCTCTTCCGACGGTAAGACAATCGTATTATCAACCACCCCACACTTATCAAGGATCACATCCGTAAGAGTATGTAAGGTTGAGTTGGCAATTATCGCATAATGACCAAGAGATCCGGATTGGGAGATTCAGTAGGAGCAATCACCGGGATAGTCGGACGAAACGAGCCCACGTGAGGAGTAACAAGAGGATTATGAGTCGGTGGTGGAGCAAAAGATGGTATAGCACAATCAAGGCCCACTTGATATCCATTACCCCATACACTTCCTCCGAATGAGACATAGGAATGTTGAACGAGGGATATGAAGGACAAGACGTGGTATCGTGACCAAACATTCCACACGATCCACATGGGAGAGCCGGGCTCGGGCTAGATAGCTTAGCAATTTTAGCCTCCAAAGCCGCTAGTTGCTTTTAAAACTCAAGCACCCTAGAGGAAGAAACTTCACTCACTTCATTAGCACTATAAAACATTGCTTGAGAAGACTTTGGCTTGGGAAGAGTAAACACCCCCAAAAAGGGTTTGTTAACATCTCTCGTAATGCGGATGGGGGGGCCATTTGCGACAATGGAGCTCTCACCTCCAAACAACTCATACGGATCGGACTTTGGGGCACTATTATTGGCACCAATCGGGGCATGATTGTAAGTAGGAGGACCTCCATAAGGGCCGAGATTCAGAATTTGGCCACCCTCATACCCATTCGGACTCACAAATCCACCATTAGACAAATTCGTGAATTGATCGGGAGCATCATAACCACCATATGGACCGGATGTCGGATTATGCATAATCAGAAAGTGATTGGGGGCACCATATCCTCCAGACAGATAATTCGTAACCGTGTAGCCATTATACCTAACATGGTTTGCACCATGCCCTCCCATGTTTCCAAAACCATTGTACATCATCTCATTCCCAATATGATTTGCACCATGCCCTTCCATATTGGGAATGTAACCTCCATTGCTATAAGGACCTTGCATACTTAACAAATGAATTTAAATGCAAGTCTTTAGGATGCCTCGAACGTATGCCGAAATTGAAATAGCAAGCAAGAATGAAAATATGCAAGTAAAAGCAATGTTTCACCAAGTACAACTAAAACAACCTAAATTACAACCATGCATGCATGATCATAAAATTGAGAATAATACAACTTAGCAAAAGTTGAAATCACCAATAGAAAGTACAATAAAAGTTGACATGAAAGTTTAAAACTTTACGAGAAACAACAAGAAACAAAGAGTAGATCTAGGATTCAACTTAGAACTATGCATGAAAACAAAAACCAAAATAAAGCATATGAAATACTCAAAATAAAGATGATAAAGGACTCGATTTATATCTAGATGTGTCACTCACCTAGATTCCATTAACAAATCACAAGATCTAATAAGAAATCTAAGAGTTAAGCCAAAATTTATAAAATGAAGAACAGGCATGAAAATTAAAGAACAAGCATGAAATACTTAAAATAAAGACGATCAAGGACTCGATATATGATCAAGGTGTGTCAGTCACCTAGATTCCATGGACGATTCACAAAATCTAACAATAAATCTAAGAGCTAAGGCAAAATTCATAAAATGAAAAACAAACATGAAAATTAAAGAAAGCTTACATGAGTTAAGAAGGAGAAACATAAACTTGAATGAAACTGCAAGAAAATAAAATCCAAGTGATGACTTGAATTCTTCTTAGGCTTACAAACCCAAGGAAAGCTTGAAATTAAATCTAAGATCTGGAGAGAGAAATTTAATCCCAAACCCATGTTGGGGTTGGTAGGAGAGTGGATTCCTTTACAAAATGAGAGTAGTCTCCTATTTATACTAGGTTTAATTGGGTCTAAATGGGTCAATTTGAGCTTTAAAGGCTTAATTTCCTGGGTTTGACTAAGTTTGACCCTAAATGGGCTCCCTAGCCACTTGGATAGCCTAGGGGCGCTGGCATGGGTTGGCGCAACTTGGTCTAGGGGAGCCGGCAAGGGGCGCTGGAAGGGGTTGGCGCAGCTTGGCCTAAGGGCGCTGGCATGGGCTGGCATGCCTTGGCAAGGCTTGGCTATCATTCAAGAATGTTTGGCCATTTAGAGTTAGTTTTTGGCACGTCTTGGCGCGGCTTGGATTGAGTTTTGGGCCTCCATGCCTTGGCTTGAATTCAAATCATTGAGCCACCTATGAAATGAGAATTTTAAATATAAAAACCCAAGAATTTCACAAACCTTAATTCAGTTGAACCCATTTAACCAAATTAAATATAAAATCAACAAGAAACATGGAAAACAATAAAACAAGAAAAACCACCTAGAAAACCTAACTAACGACTCAAAAACTACCAAAAACAATATAAAACCCTGATTAAAAACACGAGAAAAACACCACAATTACATGCAAAACAGTAAGTTTGTTAAGGTTATCTTTTTGTACTTGGGTTTTTGGATCCATTTCTTGAAAATTAGGAGGAGGCTCATTGATTTATAAATAATACATTTGCATCATTGCACGTGAGGATCCCATGTGAGTTTTATTGAAAATTTTGCATTGTCATTAATATGCCTACTTCTGTGAATGTTCAGCGATCTATTTTTTTCGATGCTGCCTTTGAACACAAGAGAAAAAATACTTAATTTTTGCGAGAAAGTTCTATAATAAGATGTTAGTTAAAGGAGAATCAATGAGAGAGGGAAAAAAGAAAGAAACGAAAAGTGGTTTTGTTAAAATATTATACTTCAAAATTGTTGTTTTATACTTTGGACACTGGACATGAGAAACATGTGAAACCATGGTATCTAAAATATGTTTTAGCATTTTAGACTTCATTTTATTTTTTAAGATTTTTGTTAATACATCGAGGCTACTAATTGAGTTATTTCTTATGAACAAACAGGTCCCTCTTTCTTATATATCTGATTCTGTTTACAAGACATTAGTTGAATGGATCAGTAAGCATTCCAATGATTCCAATGAATCATTAGGGGCATTTGTGTTGTGGTCGTTGGATGGGATCCTCACTGACTTGGCAACCCAACTATCGGGATCTAAGGGCACAAAGAAAGGAGGACAACAGCCATCTTCAAAGTCCCAAACATATACACACTTGATGCCTCCTACATCACTTTTTAGGTTTTTTTAAAGGTTAATTTTTTATTTTTTTTGGGTATATTTTCTGATTGTTGATATTATTGCAGGTTGCTATCTTTTTGGCAATTGTACTACGCCAAAAACCAGACGTACTAATTAGTATATTGCCAAAGTCGAGAGAAAAATCAAAATACCAAGGACAAGATAAACATCCACTTCTTCCATGAATGGTCGTTCAGGTTTGGCTTCTGAGGATCAAATATTATTTATTATTTGAAGCCCTCAATTTTGATTTTTTTTTAATCCCTTTTACTCCGCCACCCAAGTTTAGGTCGGGTCACTTTATCTCTGGCTCGCTCGCACCTTATCCTCTCGCCGTTCGATCTCGAAGTCTCAACCTCTAATTAGAAGGGGAAAATAGTTCATAATTAAATGCTTCTCACCCCTTATGAGTTAGATCTGTAAGTCTCAGCATCATTTATATAAATACATATATACACGCAAATGTGTGTGTACTTGTGGGTGCATTTATGTTTTCGAATTCATGTATTGTGTGCGTTCACTGTATTTTTTTTTTTTTTTGGAATCTGATTCAATTTTTTTTATTTTTTACTAGTTTTTTCTGTAAATACTTTGGAATGAAACCGAAGATTCTTTGTGATAGATTATTAGATTATGGTTAATGAATTTAAGATTTATGTTAGGATTGATTAAATTGTCAATAAAGATGAAATAGGGATGTTCACTGTAGTTGTTTTTTGACAGCTGATGATCTTAGTTGATGATGCCGGAAAAGGATTTCCGTCGATAAACCACGCGCCGTGGTTCGAAGTGACACTCGCGGATTTTGTTATGCCATTTCTCCTCTTTGGAGTTGGTGTTTCTGTCAGTCTCGTGTTCAAGGTATGATTATCCATTCTGAATCTTCTCAATTCATGAGAAAAAGAAAGAGAAAACCTATTTGCTATTTCCAAGTTAATGATAAACTGTCAATTTAAAAGAGGCTTTGATTGTTGGTGATGCAGAACGTGGCAAACAAATTAGCCGCCACCAAGAAAGTAGTAATAAGATACATTAAGCTCTTTCTATTGGGAATAATTCTTCAAGGTAGATAAATATTGAGGTTCATTAGTGAGATACCAATTTCTTGTTTATGAAGATTTGATTGATTCGTTATGGGAATATAAGTTTTTTCATATATTGAAAGGATTACATGTTCTCCTAGTTTGGAGATTCCTGAATTGAACAGTGACCAAGTCTTCAAACTTTATTACTTGTTTAATTACACTGTTTTTAATATTCACTTGAATATGTGCTTAGGTGGGTATGTCCATGGGCGCGACAATCTAACTTACGGGGTTGATATAATGAGAATACGAGTGATTGGTGTGCTACAGGTATTATGACGTGCATTTAGATATGTGTACTCTTTAGTTATTTGAATCTGTTGCTCCTAATGTTCTGCGTTTCTACATAAGTTACGGTTGGTTGATTATCACATCCTTAACTTTTTTGCGCTGTAGAGGATTGAAATTGGTTATATTCTAGCTTCAGTTTTGGAGATTTAGCTTGTTAGAAACAATGTCGTCAATTCAGTAGTAGCATTCGCGAAGAGATACTCCTTCCATATGTGAGTGTCTGAGTTGTCGAGATTATATTTTTTAGCTCTATATATAGTCCTGTGGCGTCTAGATAATGATCAAACAATTTAAGTTCTAGAGATAAAGTAAGAATCATAAGATACCGAAGCTCTACAAGGCAAATATAGAAACATGGATGTTTATCCTTAGAATAGTCACATTTGTTCAGTATAAAATAAAAATGTGTATTCTGAACATTTACATATGATTCGTAAACTATATATTTAGGGGAAAATAATGGCAATTATTGACTGTGGTTTTCTTTTTAAGTTTCTCTGATCATATTTGTTCTACTAGGTTCATTATACATGGTTTTGCTGTTTGGACTGTATGTTCCAAGTTGGGCCTTAGATGAGTCGGACCTCTGCATGATCTTACCCACGTCGCTTGGAGCTAATAGGAAAACTGTGAGTCAAACTGCAGATCCTTTCAGAGAATTTATACGGGAAAGATTTTGTTTGATCTGTGTTTTTACATATCAACGATACACTTATATCATAATAACTTAATTTATTTCATCTATATATATGCTCAAAAGTGGTCTGGCACTTATGTTGACTTAAAACGCTACAAAATAATGTTCAGAAGTCAACTTAGATGTATGTCATCTTGAGATGGTAATTTACTAAAGTGGCTTCTCAAATCCTACACATTATTACATGTGGCTATTAGAAATATGCATGGAGTGAAATTTTAGATACTCATTGGTTTTAACCTCTAAATGCCATCGAATTATGTTTTCAAGGAATCTTTAACCAATCGGATTATGCATAGTCACTATTTCAAATTACGTTATGTGTTCAAGTCCTTTTGTTACTTCTTAGTTGAAATTTGTTATCTTAGCACAAGACGCTTTATTTCTTAAAAGAAACTTTTCGAGAAGGTTCAGTTGGCAAAATGAGTTTATCTGATTTAAATTTCTTTCTAGTATGACTTGCCGAGGTATTTAAGTGGCCTTTTTTCATTTGTAAATCATGTCATTTCTGGTTTCTAGGTTCACTGTGGATTGAGGGGCAATCTCAAACCTCCCTGCAATGCTGTTCGATTAATTGACCGAGTTGTTCTTGGTGAAAAGCATCTGTATCAGCATCCTGTATATATAAGAACAAAAGTTTATTATATTTTTTAGTCTTATTTTGCATATGTGCTTAATGCATTGGGTTCAGTAATTCCTTCCAGTTTTATACCTTATTTTAATTTTGTTTTTAATTTATTTATTTGCCTATGTGCCCTATTCTTACAGGAATGTAGTGTCGATCAGAGGGAATGGAGGCAGAGTGTGCGGCTAAAGTTATAGCAAGCGAGTTGTTGAAAGCGGAAGAGACTGTTAAGGAGCTGAGCCAGAGTGAGATGAGGGAGTCGAATGTCGAGGATCTCAAGAGTAAGTTGATTGGGCCAACTGGTAATAATAATTATTACTACTATTATTATTAGTGTAATTAATTAACTAATTAGGTCTGATCAGTTGATGTAATTATAATTGAAATTCTAGAATTTTACTCTTGAACATTGTATTTCTTTTATGTTGTTGAACTATTGGAATTGCCTAATTATTGTATGTAAGTAATTAATATATGTAAGTGTGGTTTATGTTTGATGTTAAAATTATTGTGCAAAAAAATTTATTTATTTATTAAGTTGGATGGTTAAATAAACATGGCTGATTTTTAAAAAAATCTCACGAAACCATATCGGTTCAGACTTTTCACATCGGTTATTTTAAAAACTGATGTGAAAAGTCCTATTTCCACATCGGTTATTTGTAAGCACCGATGTGAAATGTCACATCATCCACGTCAGTTTTTACAAATAACCGATGTGAAGTCATATTATTTGACATCAGTTTTTGTGAAAACCGTTGTGACTTTAACATCGGTGGATTGGACATCGGTCAAGAAACCGATGTTAAATCCCCTTTTTTAGCAGTGTGAATCAAACTTTTTACGCTTACTTTTTTATTAAAATATAAGTTCATCCGCAAGGGAACGGAGCAATAGTAAGTGGTAAGTTTGACTCTAGTCAAATCTCTTGAGGAAGACTAATCGGAAGTAATTTCCGTGTTTGATTCATGAATGAGAAAATAACGAAAAAGCTTCTGCTAAATACGAGGTCAAATTTTGGTTTGAAAAGTTATATATTTAAGACGATGATTCAAATGATGAGCAATGAAATCAAAAGCTTTGAAAAGTCAAATCTCCACGATCAATTGACTTTTCATCAAACACTTAGTCTACGAGTTCAGGTTGTCAATTCCAACTTGTAGATTAAACACCCAACAATATCAATTTATAGTTCTAAACTCATCTAGGCACTTGACCCATGAATTCTAAACACAAATCATCAAGAAATGCAGCAATTCAAACTCAAGACAAGCATACACATTATCAACGAGAAAAAAAGCTTGAAATAAAGCAACAATGGAAAGTAAGCTATTAATAACAATAATTATAATCACATGAATTTCTGAGAATTAAACCACTAAAATCACAAGAAATTGCAATAAAACTAACCACCAAATCAAGAACATCATAATCTCAACAAGAACACACAAACAAAGCAACACAAATTTGGAATAATTAAAGGAAGGAATTGAAAGCTTACTTATAAATAGTAGATAATTTCATAGTTCAAACGAGGAAATGCATGAGTTAAAACTAATCTACTTCCAATATCAGAGCAATGATCAACAATCTAAAATCTACTAAGAACCGAAAAACTAAAATTTGAATGGAGAAAGGGAAGATAAAATGAAGAAAATGAAGAATACTCCTGGGCTATCAAACCCTAAGAGGTTCAAGAATTGGTTCTCGTCGAAGTCTGTCGCGGTCTGTTCTTAGTTGAAGAGTAACGATGCTTAAATAGTGTCGGTCGAGAAGGGCATCGTGGTAATTTCGCATGAAAACGACAACCGTCGATTGTCCAATGATTTACGTCGATCGACAGTGTCTCTGGCATCATCTCCGTCGACACCGGTGGTCGGTCGACGTTGGCGTGGCTCTCGGCGTGTTGATCGACCAAAGCTGTCGACTCCGCTGGTGGGTGCCCGTTGTTGCCACGTCAACGGGTAGTGTCAATCGACGGAGGCTGGAAAACCTCGGCACGTTGATCGACAGTTACTTTCGATGTCGGCGTTGGTGTTGCATCGACGGCCTGCGTGGATGACGTGTCGATCAATGGTAGCTTTACGTCCCTCATCCGGTTTTCGTTGTTCCAAAGAATAGACAATAAAATGGAATTAGAACGACAACTTATAAAACGAGAGAGAAAAGGTGTTAAACGGGATCGAAACGTAACAACCTACAAAAATACTGAAAGGAAGAAAAATGAGAGAAAATACGACCTAAAACCCGTTATAACACACAAAACAAAATGCAAAAACAAACGAAAATCACACACAAATATGTACAAATCATAGTGTCAAGATAACAAGAATTTACGTGCCCTCTACCTATAGAATCAATTCGCTCATCTGAATTTCAATGATTTTACAAACATCTCGGCCTACTATCAAGAACTCAAGATGCTTGCCTATCAATTATCCAATGTTGGTGCATCGTTCTCGAAACAAAGGTCAGTTCTTCAATTAATCGTAGGTTTAAATGAAGATTATAACGACATTGCTAATATCATTCAATAGAGTGATCCTTTGCCTTCGTTTTATGAGGCACCATCAAGAATAATTCTCAAAGAAACCTGCAAGGCCAAATAAACGAGGCTGCCACCAACGCCGCCAAAACCACACTTTTCACGAAAGATAATTTTGTTGACGATGTAAGGGGCTCGAATACTAAATCAACTATTACAACAAAGTACAACAATAATGGTCAAAGACGTGGTCAGCATCGTAATAATTATCGGGGAAAACCCAACGGAGGAAGAGGTCGTGGCCGTGGTGGCACCAACCATAACAGTGGTGGTAATAACCAGCAGCAACGCACATGGCCACATCCACAACAACAGTGGGCATCATACCCACTGGGGGATTGTGGGGGCTGCCGCAACCTTGGACAACGTCCTCGTGCCCATACCCTACCTCTTCTTGGGCTCGATCGCAAAAACCTGGTCTTCTTGGTACAATACCTCAACACGCGTATATTGCTCATGCGCCATCTTCTTCAAGCTATGCACCCACTGACATTGAAGTGGCCATGCACACGATGACCCTTGATGCTCCGACTGAAAATTGGTATGTGGACACGGGTGCACCTTTAAACATGAAGGCGACCCAAGGTACTCTCTTGTCTTATTTTAATACAAGTAATAAAAATAATATTATTGTTGGAACGGACAGGAGATTCCAATTTGAGTGTTTGGACAAATGAACCTTCCCCCACCCCTCACCCACCTTTAAGTTTAAATAATGCCATACATGAACCTAAATTCATTAAAAACTTAATATATGTGCATAGTTTCACAATTGACAATAATGTTTCTATTGAGTTTGACCCATTTGATTTTCTGTGAAGGATTTTTGAACAAGTGTAAACAATAATGAGACATGATAGCACCAGTTATTTATATCCAATCACCACCTCCAATGCAGCATTTTCAAATATTTTATGGAATAATCATTTGGGACAACTGGGAGCAGATTTTTTGAGCTCTCTTAAGAATAAATCACTTTATTTGAATGTAAATAAACTTCATGTTCTTCAGTTTACCAATCTTGTGTTTTTATGATTCATGTTCATTCACTACAATGCCATTTGATATCATACATAGTGATTTGTGAACATCTCCCATTTTGAATTCGGCGGGTCATAAAAATTATATCTTCTTTTGGATGATCACAATAATTTTATATGGAGATTTTTCATTGGAAGGAAATCACAAGTTTACTCACGTTTCTTGTCATTTGGTGCAGTTATTCGAACCCAACTTGAGAAGAATGTTAAGAGTTTTTAATGTGATAATGGACAGGAATTCGACAATGAGCCATTTAAATTGTTTTGTCACACAAATGGCATGACGTTTCATTTCTCTTGCCCTCACACATCACCTCAAAATGGTAAGGCCGAATGAAGAATCTGAGCAATAAATAATTTGATTTCACCCTGCTTGCACATTCCTATGCTACCATCCTTTTGGCATCATGCTCTCGAAATGGCAACATACTTGTTAAACATACTCTTTTACTACACTACTCTCAAACTATTCCTCTGCTCAAATATTATATCATCGAAATCCATCCTACGCACATTTATGGGTTTTGGGGGTGTCTATGCTATCCTCTTTTTCCTTCAACAACCATAAATAAGTTACAAGCTCGCTCCACACCATACATTGTTTTGGTTACTCTCCTAATCACCGGTGGTATAAGTGTTATGACTTGTTTAGTCAAAAAATAATTATTTCTTGACATTTTATTTTTTACAAGTCTCATTTCTCATTTGCTAAATTACAAACGCCCACCTCTGACACTAACGATTTTTTAAATGATGGTATAAATCCCATTTTGCATCATCACTTATTAAACCATCCTGCCCAATCCTATTCCCAAGTAACACCACTTATATCCCCAGCGGCTCAAATAGCACCGCAATATCCTCCTATCCCAAGAGTAACTAATACTCTTTCATCTCCCACGTCCAGGCCCAATTCACCACAACCCACTACCTCAACAATACAACCCACACTACCATCTCTCCACCTTCCCACATCAATAATACCTCAACTAACACCAGCCCAAATCTAAATTTATCCCCATCACCCAATAGCTCACATCAATGATGCCACATATCAACACACAACAAACCCAACTACGCTTACATATAACTCGATCTATGGCGACACGAAGCACGCATGACATTTCTAAACCCAAACACCAATCTGATTTCACAACATCCGTCACACCGTCCCCACTTCCCCGTGACTCAAAAATTGCCCTGTTTGACCCGAACTAGAAAGCGGCCATGTTTGATTAATTTATGCTCTTATTAAAAACAAGATGTGAGATTTAGTATCACGTCCGTCTAATGTGAATGTTATTCGTTCTATGTGGGATTTTTCGGCATAGAACAAAATCTAATGGTTTTTTTGAGCGGCACAAAGCCCATCTTATTGGTGATGGAAGGTCTCAGCAGGTTGCGGTTGATTTTGATGAAACATTCAGCCCGGTCTTGAAACCAACTATTATTCGGAATGTTCTTAGTACAGCTCTATCTAACTCATGGCCCATTCATGCTTTCTTGCAAGGCAGCTTCATGAAACTGTTTACAAGCATTAGCTAGGTTTCAGAGATTCCACTCACCCAAATTATGTGGGCTTGCTGGAGAAGTCTATATGGCCTGAAATAAGCACCTCGTGCCTGGTATCAATGGTTTGCTGATTTTATCTTCACTATCTGACCACTCTTTATTTATATATAAAAATGGCAATAAAAGTGGCCTACTTACTTCTTTATTTTGATGACATCATTCTCACTGCATCTTCTGATACTCTTCATCAGTCCATCATGTCACTCCTTTTCTTTGAAGTTTGTATAAAGGATCTGGGTTCATTGAGTAGTGTTTTGGGCATTGCAGTTACCCGACATGAAGGTGGGTTATTTCCTTGTGAAAGAAAATATGATAAGAGCATTATTGATAAAGATGGCATGACCTCCTATAAGCCTGCCCCCACTCCAGTTGATACAAATGCCAAGTTGAATTCATCTTCTGCTCTCCCTACAACGATCCCACACACTAAAAAATTTTATCTGGCACTTTGTAGTATCTTACATTCACGAAACCAGATGTATCATACGTTGTACAACAAATTTGTTTGTACATGCATGCCCCCAAGGACGATCATATGAATGATCAAATACAAATCTTACGATACATTCAGGGTACCCTTGACGTTGGCTTACATCACTACAAGTCCTCAACTATTGATCTCATCTCTTATACTGATGTTGATTAGGGTGGATGCCCCGATACAAGACGATCCACCTCCGGTTATTGTGTGTTTTTTGGAGACAATTTGATATCGTGGTCATCTAAACATCAACCTACTTTGTCTCGATCTAGTGCTGAAGCCGAATATAGAGGGGTAGATAATGTTGTCTATGAGTGCTGGATTCAGACTTCTTTTGGAGTTAAATTATCCGCTACATAGGCTACACTAGTCTACTGTGATAACGTTTGTGCAATATATCTTCGTGATAATCCCGTTCAACATCAGCGCATTAAATATATTAAAATGAACATACATTTTGTTCGTGAGAAAGTTGCACGTGGACGAGTTAGAGCTCTTCACGTCCCATCTCATTATCAAATTGCTGAAATTTTCACTAAGGTCTTCTGCGCATACTATTTGATGATTTTCAGGACAGTCACAGCATTCGAGAACCTCCCGCATTGAATGCGGGTGTATTAGATGTAAATATCTTTATTTATAGAATGTAAACAATTGAGCAATTGGAAAATGATGTGAATATGTTGAAGCAAGTGAATGAGGAAGATGAATTGCCAAGCCATTCTTCGCATCCTCTTACGGTCATGGTCCTTGGAAGTGGTGGAGTGGTTGATAATACGGTTGATCCGCTGTCCGAGGTGGAGGTGGTTTCTATTATGAGTATTCTTCCTCTTCCCGGTGCTACCCTCCGCAGTTTTGCAAAGAATATCCTCGATGCCCCTATACCCTATCCATTAAGCTTATCCTTCGAGGTTTGCTTATGCATGGACGTGGCCCAAGAGTTGGTCGAACAATTTTTATGGAGGAAAGGAGCAACGAGGAAGAGAGTGGCCGAGAAGTCTATTTTGATGATCATTGTGAGGATGATGAGCCCCTTGTCCATACCGACGAGTCCATTGTGTTTCAAGGTGCCAACGACGTAAGTGAAGGAGGTTATGATTGTGTCGTTGAGGGAATCGACATATTGTTGGTGGGGGAGGTGGAGATTTTTGATGGGAATATTGGAGAGCTTGAAGAGTATCTTGAGGGGGTCGGTGGGTTGTTTGAGTTAGTTTCCAATGAGGCCGAGAGAAGGCACAAGCCCGAGCTTAAGCCTCCTCAATATCCCCTCAAGCGTGTCTATTTGGAGAAAGAGGAGAGCAAAAGGATCATCATCTTTGCCAATCCGGAGCGAGAAGAAGAGGAGGGGTCGATTGGAGCGATTAAAGTCCTTAAGGGTGCGATTGGGTGGAGACCCGGAGTGATAAAGGGAGTTAGCCCTTGGACTTACTTGCATAAACTCGTCTTGGAGGATGATGCCACACCACCTCGAGAATTTCAAAGGCATTTGAATCCAAATCTTAAGGAAACATTGGAAGACGAGAAGATGATCGAGGACGAAAAGGAAAAGTTATTGGCCACGAGGGCTAAAATGGGATGGAGGATGTTGATCGAGTTTAAGAAGTTACATGCGGCTCCCAAGGGAGATCATTTCCCTCCCCCGTTTGTCGATCAAAGGTTGAACAAGCTAGCCGGCCATTATTCCTATCATTTCTTTGATGAGCCATCGGGTCACTTCAAAATCACCATTCCACCCAAAGACCCAGTCGAGATGAGTTTCATTTGCCCATTTGGAACGTTAGCTTTTTGGTGGATACTATTTGAACTATGCAATGCGCTGAGAACGTTCCAAAGAGTGGATCCTCCCGACAAGGAGGAGATTATTTTGGTGGACCCTCCCGTTATCTTTCCACCTTGATCAAAAAGGGAGTTCGTCAAGCTAGTGACGTAAAACAAGCGCTTCTTGGGAGGCAACCCAAGTTCTTCTCGTTTATTTCTTTTATTTTCTTTCTTTCTTCTTTCTTTCTTTATTTTAAAATGAAAATCCAAAAACATTTCAAAAATTGAAAAAACTAAAAAAAAAAAATTCGAGTTGCCTTTTGGTTCTTTTGGTCTTTAGTTTCATATTGTTTCGATTTATGTACATATTTTCTTATGTTTTTTTATTTTGTTTGGTTTCTTCTATAGTGTTTCATTTTCCGACTTCAACCTTGGGTGATTTCATAAGAGGGTAGCGTTTGTGGAGTCGGGAGAAACAAGCCATGCTCAGTTTTCACTTGAATTGCTTAGATACTTAAGTGGACCCCACCGAGCTTGACTCAAACTCGCTCGGTTAAGGAAGTTTCTATTCCCCCCCCCCCTTTTACTTGTATTTAATTAAAATGCAATGAGGGCATTTCATGGTTTAAATGTGGGGTGGTGGGTAGGTGATTAGGGTCTGAGTTTTTAAAAGCACGATTTGTCTTTCTTAACTCGACCCTTGGCGAAAGTGACGCTTACTAATTGCGCATTTATGATGGTTGAGTCGTTTTTGTGTCTTTATTACATTGTTAAGAAATCACCATATGCTTGGAGGTTTGAATAGTTTACTTGTTGGGTTTTTACATGTTTATGCCCTCTTGTGCAAGGAGTTGAATTTTTGTGGTTTCGTCCAAAATCCGCATATATATATATATATATATATATATATTATATATATATATAATAATATATATATATATTATATATATATATATATATATATATAAAATCAAACATTTCTACTCGTGAAAAGATTGCAAAGCTCTAAAAGCTCTTTTGATTTTGTTTCCAAAACTCGATGCAAACTAGTAAGTAGCCTTGTGTGAATTATCGGTTTTGCTTGCATTTTTATGGAAATTGCATTGAGGTGGCTTGATTTTGCTCGTACATGATTGAATTTGGAAATGACCTCGAGGAACATATATCACCCTTATTCCGGCCATATCCAAATATAGAAGCTACTTAAAAATTCCAAATGAGCCCCCCTTGAGCCTATGCCCCATTTCTTGTTAACCGAGCTCGATTTTAGCTCTTATATCTTCATATTTTGTGAGGTGAGAGAGTATGTTGTTAGTTGGCTAGAAATGTGAGGGAATCAATTGTGGGTTTTGAGTTTTGTGTTGATTAAAAAAAGAAGAAGAATAAGAAGAATACCCCAACACAAATCACGAAAAGTGATAAAGCGTGCGTTCATGTGAAAAGCCTAATTTAAGGGCTAAGTTTAATGAAAATAAGCAAATTCAAAAATTTTCTAAGTGTTGTGAAATAAATGTCGGAAAAGAGTGAGTGAACGAAAGGGTTTCTAACGAGATCTTGGTAATTCCGTCCATAATGGAGTTCGTCCCTCCACCACGGAGGCTCTCATCCTCACCCGTTCACTCATTAAGGAGTCTTTCACTCTAGATCACGGCACGATGGCGAACACTGTTACAGACCTGAATTGTTTGCGCAAATTGGGTGTGCGTGGTAGGCATGCGCCTCCACCCACCCTTACCCCTGTGTCTTGGTTGCCCCCTCCACCTGGCTGAAATAAGGTGAATACTGATGGCAGTGCTCTAGGTTGTCCTGGAGATGGCGTCGCGACCGGAATTTTCGGCACATGTCGAGGCTTTGTAAAAGGAGGCTTTTCGAGATCGCTTGGCAGGGGTTTTGCCTTTGAGGCAGAGTTGGAGGCCGCGATTATTGCGGTCGAGGAGGCTGATCAGAGAGGCTGGAGACGAATTTGGCTGGAATCCGACTCGACTTATGTGGTGGAGTTGTTGGTAAAGCGTAGCCTGGATGTCCCTTGGCGCTTCCTAGCTCGTTGGCGTCGAATTCTGTTTTCACTACCTCGATCGAGTTCATGGTTTCGCATGTTTATCGAGAAGGCAATCGCGCTGCTGATGCGCTATCCAAATCCGATTCTCCCCGTTACGACTGGTTTACTTCGCCTCCGGCATACCTCCTAGATCTGGTGAACGATGATATTTTGGGTAAAACGGTGTTCCGTTCATCAAGATTTTGATATCAGCCCCTCCGTTGGCAGTCTAATCTTGGTTCGGCAGAGAACCTTGGTATTGCTGCTCTATAGATCACGACCAACTTGTTGTAGCTTATTTTTACACTTTGTCGGCCTGTGGCTCTTAGAGTTTTTTATCGCTTTGTCCTATTCCCTCTACTACTGTCATGGGAGGGTACTCTTTCCTCTACGAGGGTTTCTCCCACAAGGGTGGGTTTACCTCGAGAGGTTTTAATGAGGCCCGAACAGATGCCTCTAGTCAGGAAATGGACGTCGTGATCTTTGTTTGTATGAACGATTTCTCTATTTTTAATAATAATCTCATAATTTATTAAAAAAAAGCTTTGGGTTTTAGAAGTTAGGATTTTGTGTGTTATTGATCACGCTTGATCGTGTGTTAGCCACTATATCCAAATATTTCGTACCCTACCAAAGAGCCAACATTACAACCCAAAATAAAGACCTCTTTCGATTCTTATTTGGTCATGTACAATGGGTAATTTTGAGTTTCGAATTTGTGAAATCTTGTCGAGGTGCATGCATTGTCCAATTCGAGTGTATACACGTCCCATATAAAACACACTTGAGTGAATTGAGCGAACACCCCCAAAATTCCATTTGAGAGGAAGCCATCGATTTAGTTTTCATTTGAGAAAGAGTAATACGAGCAATGCTAGACGATAACGAGTCTATATTGATAATCCCATCATATTAATAAGGATAAGCACAAGAGTTTTTTTTTTTACATAATGTTCATTGCATGTACATTCTCGATTCTTTTCGTTGTTCGAGGATGAACAAACTGATAAGTGTGGGGTGGTTATTTTGCATGTAATTGTGGTGTTTTTCTCGTATTTTTTATTAGAGTTTAATGTTGTTTATATTAGTTTTTTTTTTGTCGATTAGTTAGTTTTCTAGGCTGTTTTTCTTTATTTTATTGTTTTTCGTGTTTCTAGTTGATTTTATATTTAATTGGGTTAAATGGCTTCAATTAATTTGAGGTTTGGTGAGATTTTTGGGTTTTTATGTTCAAAATCTTATTTTTATAGGTAAAGGCGTTGATAGCCAAAATTCTAACCTTGGCGCATGCCAAAATCCAAGCCAAACTTGACGCCAAGTGCATGCTCCAAAATGGACAAATATTCTGGAATACTAGCCAAGGCACGCCAGGCGAAGCCAAAATTGACGCCAAGCCTTGGCGCACGCCAAAACCGACGCCAAAATCCACGCCAGCACCAACAACACTGGGTATGCTGCCGACACTGGGTTACCCAGTGTCCGAGCAGCGCCCGCAAGCTGCCGACAGCGCTCGCCACAGCCTGCGCCAACCTTCACGCCAAACCTGCTACCATGCCTCGCCAAACCTGTCGACAGCCTGCGCCAACCTTCACGCCAAACCTGCCGCCATGCCTCGCCAACATGCACGCCCAGCGTCCAGCCCCAGCCGCCCAGCGCCCGGGCTCGGCCATGGCCGAGCCACCTTGAGCCATGATCGAGCCAAAAGGCTAGCCAAGTGGCTAGGAAGGTCAATACGGGTCAATTTTGGTCAAACATGGGAATTTCAAGCCATTTTGGATAATTTGGCCCATTTAAACCCAATTAAACCTATTATAAATAGAACATTACTCTCATTTTGTAAAAACACCTCCTCCCAACCCAAGCTTGGGTTTGGGACTAGTTTTCTCTCTAGATTTAATTTTAAACTTTTCCTTGGGTTTGTAAGCTCAAGAAGAATTCAAGTACTCCCTTGAATTTTATTTTGATGCAATTTAATTCAAGATTGGTACTCTTTTTCTTTAATTCAAGTAAGCTTTCTTTTATTTTCATGCTTTGCTCTTCAATTTCATGCATGTTCCTCAATTTATGCTTTTTGCCTTAACTATTAGAATTGTTGCTTGATCTTGTGAATCGTCCATGGAATCTAGATGAGTGACACGTCTAGATCATAGATTGAGTCTCGGATCGTTTTAATTTTGAGTATTTTACATGCTTTATTTAAGATCTTATTTTCATGCATAGTTTTAGGTTGAATCTTAGATCTACACTTCGTTGCTTATTATTTTACGTAAAGTTTTAAACTTTGACGTCAGCTTTTCATGCTTTTTCTATTGATGCTTTTCATCGTGTCTATATATGTGTGTATGTATATGTATGTATGTATAAATCTAGTATTGAAATGTAGATTATATGCCAAATATCAAGAAATTGCTAATTAGTTAAAAACTAAATTGATAATTTATTTATTGATAAATAATAAGTATTAGTTTGTATCTAAAAGCACTTCTATTTTATCGCTATATATATATATATATAGGGACAATTCCTGTTTACTCCAATAGAAAAATATTTATTCTCAAAAAATCCATTGAAAAGTATTGATTCTCATTTAATAAAATTAATACATAAAAGTACAAGTGTATCCTTACTAACGAATTCCATACTACATACATAAAATTTCATACTACGAATTCCATACTACATTCACAAAATTTCATATTACGAATTACATACTACATTCATAAAAT
>BMAC01000426.1:669780-708570 GCA_014905375.1 Phtheirospermum japonicum | reverse complement strand
TGTTTTTTTTTTTTTGTTTTTTTTTTCCAAAATGCCTTTTGTTTGGAAACGAGATACAAGTAATGTGTTTTTCTAATTTATTTATTTATTTTTACTTTGTTTTGCTAAATGTCCATTTGAGTTTCAAAACGTGTAAGTTTCAAAAGTTCAAGCTCGCATTTTATTTTTCAAACTTATTTTCTTGATTTATTTTCAATTGGTTTGTGCAGGATTAAGGTCTACGACAAAGGTGGATATTAAAGAGGGAGCGAAAATCAGTTCGAATCGTATTAGGATATTCTCGGACAGAAGCTGATCCTCGAGGGTCAGGAGACAAGATATACGGGTCGATGATATAGATTAAATTTGATTGGGTTGGGAATTGATGTATTATATAACTATTGTTTTAAAACTTCTCATGCATAGTTTTAGTTTGAATCTTAGATCTACTCTTTGTTGCTTGTTATTTTCTTTAAAGTTTTGAACTTTCTTGTTAATTTCCATTGCTCTTTACATCTATGCTTTCAATTTTTGGTAATTTGCATTATTTGAGTTTTTATGCATAGTTGTACCTTGTACTTGCATGCTTGTACTCGGTGAAACATTGCATTTTCTTGCTTATTTTCATTACTTGCTTGCATTTTCATTTAAGGCATATGACCGAGGCATCCTACCAATTTGCACTTTCAATTCCTAGTCTAGTTTTGATATTTTAATTATTTTATTTTTATTTTCCTTTTATTTTCCAAGTTTGAAACACATTGAAACCTTCAATCGAATCGAATTCCGATAATACCGAGCCATGAACCTTTTAATATTTTAAAACCACAAAAACGACAACTTCACTTGCTTACAGAGAGTGTATTTTGTCTACAGCTATATTTCATCTATAAATAATCACTTGTTTTTTATATCTTCCACTAAAAATGATCAAACAGTACTAAAAGAATGCCAAGTCCCGTACCAAATATGTCAATTAGGAAATTAATTTACATATCAAGTTCTTTAATTATGACTCATATATAATTTTTTATTTACTTAGACAAAAATCATGAAATTTTAGACCAAACAAATAGAAAATATTTACATTTATTGGATCACTAAAAGTTCTTTTTCAATATAATCTTAGTATGTACTTAAAAATTACTAATCAAGATAATCTTGCAAATAAACTTTTTTACTTATCAATAAAAAACACAACACATCTAATTGACAAGCAATGCTCAACCGATACACAACCGATCCACAACACCATATATAACTTTGGTATTATGCCACTATCAACTTTATGTCGAAATATCTAACGATAATTATATTATTGTGAACAATACAATTAATGTAGAATTTTACCATAATTTAAGTGCACAACCTTTTTTTTTTCTTTCCTTTTTGGTATTAATAATTCAGATGCATTTCTTATATATGCACGCGTAAACTTAGGTATCAAACTAGTTTCCATTTAAAAGAGCAATACAGAACAAAGTTGTTCGTCTTAATATGTCCCCTACTAGTTTAAAGTTGTCTGCCTGCCCTACATCTTATTCTCAAAGAATTCAATAAAAGAAAGTTGGATTGCATACGTGCAGTTTATAATGCAGATTGGAATATCATCTCCGCCAATTCCTGCAACATTCCAAACAAAAAATTGTACCAGATACTAGAAAGCACTCGTTACAAAACAAACTCAAACGACTAAACTTCATATTCATTGTATATCTGGAGTGAGATGAGCAGAAAGTTATACATTTATAATGATATATATCGTTTCCATTATTCAGAACAAACCCTGTATATCTCAGCTAACGCAACTAACAAAAAAATGCCATGATTGGACAGATTAATACTAGTTCCCATAATTAAAGGCAACGTCAGAAGAGAGAACTCATTTAGAAGGTGTTTGTATGATCTTGCAAGTTTTTCAGACATCTTATGACACGCACTAGCTTCTGCACTCTTTAAAAGTTAATTAATTGGTAAACTCTATTTAAAAAAGATTATAAACTCCTAAAATGTGCAAAAAAAAAAAAAAACACAAAAACTGTTGTACACCAGACGTATGAAAGACTTCCGTAAAGACATTCAAACTTTTTGAACAAAAATGCATTTTAAGAGTAAAACATCATACTTTGCAAAATGCATATTTTTGAACAAAAAATGCATATTCTAGTTAAGTGTGACCTTTCAGCGTAAAAGTATGCATTTTGTTAAAAGGAATGATGGTCTAACAAAAGTTTGCTTAAAATAAGATGCTAGTAGCTCAAAAGCTATTTTCAGAATATTATTTTCACGACGTCCATTTATTTTGGCTGCCTTAATTACAAAATTGTTAATATTCTTAAAAACTCCATCTTATTTTATCCAAACACTTGTGTTTTTAACACAAGATTGACATCTTATAAGCTCTAAAAACATTTTATAAGATGTAGGAAGTATGAATCATTTCATGCATGTGCAATAGTTACTATGATAGATTACAACTGGAACTAGCGGTACAGTTCTTGACTTGTTACCTGCTTAGCAGAGGCAACTTTGGGTTCTCCCCATTCCATAGCCTTTTTTTCGAGCACTTTCAAAAATCAGCTTTTCCGGCCTGTCGCATTAATTCAATGTCAACCACTGGGAACAAAAAGAAATGAGCAACTAAAAAAAACTCCGTAAAAGCAAACAGACCTCTATTAGCGTCCCCAATTCGGCATCAAAACTTTGATACCTCGTGCGTACTAGCTCATCCAACATACCATCCTGCTTCATCAAAAGGAAACCCCTTGTAAGTCTTTTTTTCCTTTTTTATTTTATCATAATTAAATCGCGGACTAAATTGCAATTTTAGCCCCAACTCTTGGGATTTTGGAAATTTTTAGGGTGTGATTGCTTATACTTTCAAGCCTTTTCATCTCATTTTGGAATGAGTTTTTTTTTTTTTTTTTTTTTTTGAAAGTGGGATGTAAATTGAAATGAGTAATTGTTTAACCACCTTTCTCATTCCATATTTTCATTTAAATATAATTTTTAATGTATTAGTTTGATAATAAAATAATAATAATATAGTATTAGACCGACCGGAATTTTTCAGGCAAGATTATTTAGTTATTTATTTATTTGGTCAAATAATTTTTTACTTAATGTCGCAAAACCCCAAAATCCCTTACAATAGAAACCCAGATTGGGATTCCAAATCCCAGTTCTCGTTTGTTCTAGGATTCAAATTCTCAATACTCAACCAACAAATTCTTACACCTAACCCCTTTCCCATACTATCATATTCACACCATTCATCTCTTTTATCCTATCATCATTACATTTAAATAATTAAATACTACTAAATATAATATAACAATACAACATCATCCACTATCATCATTACATTTAAATAATTAATTAAATACTACTAAATATAATATAACAATACAACATCATCCACTTTATCAGACATGATTTGACATCAAATTCAATAAATTAATACACCATTCAAACATGATTTGACATTTACTGTAAAAAAGTAAATGATTCTGAATTCTACAACAAATAAGTATTCTTACTATTCACAGAATTCTGAATACACAAGATTTTGAATACCATGATTTAGAATTCCAACGAAGCCTAGTCCAAACAGACACACACTTGATGGCAAAAGTTTCTTAGTTAATGTGCTAATGTTATGTATTTCTTACTTATTATTATTAAATACAATTCCTTTTTTATTTCCTTTTTGCAAATAAAAATTAAAAAAAAAAAAGAAATCTTACTTTATAGTAAAATATTGTTTTGTATTTTTTACTTAATACAACAATGAAAAATTTCTTACTTGATGTTTTGAAAATTATTGGCCCAAAAAAAATAGTTTGTTAGGAAAAAACACTCGCGGGGAGGGGTGGTGTTATTGATATTATTATATTATTTATATTAGTATTATTATTTTAATAATTTTTATTTCTGCCATTAACTCTCATAAATGAGATAGGCCACTTGAAAGTGAGATGTGTACCCAATTATATATCTCTACATTTTTGGCCCAAATTGAAAATTACCTTGGAATGGAAACATAAGCAATCACACTTAGTTCTTGAACTTTTTGATGTGGCAATTTGCCCTTTGACAATTTTGCCCTCGGTGAAAATAGCGATTTCAATCCTCTAAGTTTGTTAGATATTTTGGAAATCAAGGACATTTTTCGAATAATTAAATAATTGGAAAAAAAATTGCACGGAATTGAAACTTACAGGACTAAAGTTGAAAAAACAAATCAAAAACTCACGGAACCAAAATTGCTAGACTGTATTAGTTGCAGGATAAATTTTGCAATTAAGCCCAAAATTGCGCTTTCGAAGGAAAAGTTGGGAACATAAAAGCTATCAAAGTGAAAAAGTATCACCTCGATCAGCTTGGCAGCATTTCGGAGTCCACGTGCTAGAGTATCCATACCAGCAATATGAGCAATAAAGATATCCTCAACATCTGTGCTCTCTCTTCGCCTATTAAATTCCAACATGCATTATTATAGTGAGCTAGTAAATGCTCCTTTAACAATTGTAACAAATCAAATTACTCCGTTATTCAAAAAGAAAATCCAAAAACAAAAAACAGGGACATCTACTAAAAAGAATCACACTGAAATGCATTACCAACATTGTAATCATGTGCAGAAAGGCAAAATGTAGGATTTGAAAGAAAAAAAAACATACAGTTTAGCATCAAAATTGAACCCTCCTGGTGCCAGTCCTCCCTGTAAAGTAATTCGTAGATTAAAAAAAAAGTTTATTAATTTAATTTTTGGCAACTATTTGCAGAATATACAGAGAGTCAAACATTCCACGTACATTTTTAATAACAGAGAGCATAACTAATGTTGCTTCTCCTATATCCATCATAAATTGGTCAGTATCCCAACCTGCACCACATCAGGGCCAAAACAACAAAAAATTATTACAACTTCTCATCATAAAAATCATCTTAAGTGTTCAATTCAACGCTTAATAGAATCATCTACGTACCAACTTGAGGATCACCAGTGTTGGCATCAATGTTTCCCAGTAGACCATTAATTCTTGCAGTCTCAACCTCATGATGACAACTGCAGTGCAGAGGTGGCATAAATTCATTAATGGCAGTAGTTAATCACAATATTTTATTCACCTAGTAGTTCTGGGACGAAAAATGACAAAGACCTGTGACCAGAAAGAGTTGCATGGTTGCACTCAATGTTCAGTTTAAACTTATCTGCACAAAAATATTTAAAAAAGAAGTTTAAATTCAAAATCTGAATTCTGCTAAATTAATATTCTTTTATGATAAGTAAGACCAATTTCAGCCACATTTACCAATCAATCCATATTTACGAAGGAAATTAGCCGCTGTTGCAGCATCCCAGTCGTACCTGACATGATAAATATAGGTCACATTGGCTGAAACACTAATAAGAATCAATTTCAATGCAAAGCATCTAATAATAGACAGAATCGTACTGGTGCTTTGTGGGCTCCTGGGGTTTAGGTTCAATGAGCAGTGTTCCTGGAAAAAAATGTTAATATCAACAACACGAAAAGAATGGAACGAGTCCAAGTTCTATCGAGTAGTTTAAGTGTCATCACTCAACGAATGGCAAAGGACTGAAAGGAGAAAGAGAGAATAATTAAAATTAAGAAAAATGTTTAAGTTCTCACTAGACATGTAAAGACAATCATTGCACGAATATGTATTATCATTTGTATAACTTGGGGAGAGAGGGTGGACGCTTAACAAAGTAAAAAGAATAGAAAAAATACCATTGAATCCAATTTTCTTCTTATAGGCAACTGCAGCTTCAAAAAATCTTGCCTACAAAAATATAACCATACAAATGAAGCACACTCCTATCAGACAGCAAAAAAAACTAAAAAAGAACCCTAAAAAGTAAAATTTGTCCCTGCCTAACGAAGTTCGTTAGGAGGGTGTCCACAAGTTTTTGTCTAAACAAATTGGGATCGTCAATTTAGAAACATAGTAAAACCTCAGAACACAATTTACGACGCAAACAAACTTAAAAGTCATAAATTTAATTCTCATAAACTAAACATCAAACCTAAGATGCATAAATATCAAAAAGGTAACATAACAATCTCACCATGTGATTGAGCTCTCTTTCCATATCAGTGTTCAAAAGAGACTGATAACCCTCACGACCACCCCAGAAAACATAATTTTCTCCACCTAGATAATGTGTAACCTACAAGCATAAAGTAGAATGTGAAATATAATGCCCTGACACGCATACATATGATATTTTTTTCTGACCAGATCAGTCGACACTAACCTCCATGGTTTTCTTGACCTGTGCTGCAGAATAGACATATACTCCTAATTCGGGGCTGTACAGTGAAAAAGGTCAAAATATCAATCCAACAGTTAAAGGGACTTCAAATTCAAACAGGCATGACATTAGCTACCTTGTTGCAGCTCCATGCATGAATCTAGGATGGTGAAACAACTGTGCTGTACCCCACAAAGGACGAATCTTTGTCCCCTAATATTTGCACCAAGAAAAAGAGGAGGAAAGCATCATATATATTAGATTACTTTTTTTTTTTAATCTTTTAAAGTCAATATAAAACTTCTCTTGGTTCGGGTAGAGTTACCTGGAGTTCTTTGGCAAGAGCTACCACCTCATCCAAGTTAGCATTAGATTCCTAAAGAAATTACAATCAAAATATCAACAATCTCGTTTATAAGAACGTAAAGATCAGACTAATAAGAACAACAAAGGCAATATATACTAACCTGAATTGTTTTACCGTCAGGGGCAATATCCCTGTCATGGAAACACCATCTGTCAACTCCAAGCTTTTCTATGAACTCAAAGTTTGCTCTCACTGAGTCATCAATCAAGACACTTCAGATAAGCAATTTTATTTCTAACATAATAAAATCCATAACTGAAGATATACAGAGAAGTCGTACTTCTTCTCTTAGCCATTGCTAAGGAATTAGTGCCATCTTCCCATGCCCACATCTTTGTTGGCGAACCAAACGGATCGGCCCCTGTTCCACGAAATGTATGCCAAAATGCAACACTAAACCTCATCCAATCCTACATTAAACACGTGTATCATCATCCACCCATATAATCCTCTGAATTACTGAAAAAATACACAAACACACACAAACAAACTCACCTTCATTTTCTTCCCAAGAATCTCCTCTTCAGCACTGTACCATTTAAAGGAGAGAGGATTCTTACTAGAAGGACCCTAAATTAGCGAATGAATGCCACTCAGAACAATTTGGAACCACAACTTTTATTTATTTATTTATTTATTAATATTTTGGCCAAGGAGTTTAAATTTGATATTCAACATTAACTATTATGTATAAAAAAAAAAAGAGAAAGAGAAAATTCACAATGATTTAATTTCCTACCTCATACTTAATCTTTGGAATGCCTGTGAAGAACTCTCCTTCCCATTCATCGGATTTAGTATCACAATCACTTCCGATATTCGAAGGACATGTTGGCGGCGCAGCAGCAGTCTGATTAATTTTATTAGTTTTGGTCGCACAATAAATTAACACAAAGCACAGATCATATAATATTTTGAAAATTCAATTAGCTAAGAGATGGTATTTTTACCACTATATTAGAGACTGCATTTAGAGAAAGAAGCAATAACAAAAACCCGCAGCTCTTCATTTTCAAACCTCACATGCAAACAGAATCTCTGCAATCAGAATTTAGAAATTAGGAGGTGAATCAAATAATAATTTCACAGACAACATATTTCAAACAAACAAATATATACATTAGGAGGTGAATCAAATAATAATTTCACAGACAACATAATTCAAAACAAACAAATAATATGCAATTCTGTCGATGGCCCCATCATCGGACCCAAAAATCAGCACTTAATTATCATTTATAAAGACTATTCTTAGAATAAAATCATCATCGGGCCTAAAATGAGTTTTATACTTATAAAAACCAGTATAAAACCATTATCAAGAGAGAATCTTTTCTGTACCTTAGCGTATAGCAAATATAATAAAAAAATAGAAAGCAGTTTTTTTTTCTAGAAACCCACGCCTTCAATCACAAACCCGAAACAAGAAAATGAAGTACATACATGTGTGTGAAGATATATTCTTATGTTTATGTATGTGCAGATAAATAGTGAGAAAAAGCTTACAAATACTGGTTGAAATTGGGATTTTGAGACGCGTGCCCAGACACAAACTGTGGGTAGACAATGGGGTGTCTATACAATCCCTATGGGTACTCCTCTGGTAACCTTCACTAATCGCATTCGTTGATTAAGCACAATACACACGTATATGTAACGTAAGGGTATTTAATATTATAATATTTAATACATATATATTTAAAAGATCTACTGTTGTAAATGCAGGTACGAGGGGCATTCGTTCATATATATATATATATATATATATAAAAGTAAATTTTTCAATTTTATAAAATTTTGATTTTCAAGTATAAACACTATCATCAACTTTCAATTGTCGGTATCAATCTATTTTTATGTAAAATCAAAATTTATACCATTAAGTTTCACTATATACTTTAGAAAAATGCATAGACGGACAAAATAAATTACTTCGAGAAAACAATAACAGTCAAATACAATTGTTCGGAGAAATAATAATATTTATTACCAGACTCAATATAAAAATGCATCAATAAAAAATTATATCAAGAGACGAATTAAGCATATTTTGAGTTCAAAGTTTCAAATAAACTAATGGTCATCCAATATATGAATTATAGTTGTCCAAGCTCGGAAAATTTATTATTGGTCTAGAATTAACTGAATATCAAATTAAAATTAAAATCTCTAGGGAGAATTTATTATTTGTGAGAAAATTAAATATATACTTGTACTCATAATGATATTTATTTAGGATGAACATTTTATTATTAAACTTGTTCATGAAAAATCTTAGAAGTCTTTTTTATCAATTATTTAAATGTTCATACGAAGTATTTTATTCAAATAGATCTTTTAGATCCGTTTGAGTCTTTTTTTTTTCCCTTTTTTTTTGCCTTTTTTTTACACCACCGGAAAATATATTAAAAGAAAATGGAGCTCTTTATGCAGAAGAAAGATGTATATAACATCTATACCTTGCTACTATAGAAGACCTGCAGGACTCTGGGGTGACATATGTCACCCCCCAATTGTTTTTTATTTTTTCTATTTCTTCCTCTTTTTCTTTTCTTTTGATCTATTTTTGTTTCTTTTTTCTTTTCTTTTCGTTTTTTTTATTTTGGGTTTTATTTTTAATAAATTTATATATAAAAATTATTTTAAAGATGAAATTAGCCAGTATTATGTTTTCCAAATTATACTATTTTTATATGTTGTACTAATTTATGATAAAAGTTTAACTAAAAAAAATTGAAATCTAAAAAATCTAATCAATTAGTGTAATTTTATTTTCCTATTAAACCACATTTTAAATGATGATATATTTATTATCAACATATTAAGAAAAATAATTATATTATTTAATGAATGTATTTTTCTCTTTCTTTGTAATTTAGTTTTTTTTTCTCTCCACAAATAATTAAAATTCGTCGTTAATAACTTTTTGTTCTAAGAACGAAACGCATTTATCTATAATACAAATAATTAAAACCCAACATCTAAATTTTTGATTATGAGGGTGAATCAATGATACAGCTTGGTTAATAGAAATGATTATTAATAAAAATATAAAACTTTTTTTATATTTTTCATTTTTATCTAACATCTTATAAATTAATTTAAAAATTACTTAATATAAATTTGCCCCGCAACAAAGTGCGGGTCAAATTCTAGTAACTAGATTAAGGCCCTACTTGGTTGAACTGATTCAAACAGCTGATAGCTGATAATTGATAGCTGGTAGCTGATAACTGATAACTGATAACTGATAGATGGTAGCTGATTTTCAATTAGTGCTTGGTAAATTAGTTGATTAAAGTAGTTGATTGAATGTTAATTTACCAATATAGACATGATTAAAAAATATAAAATATTATACATAAAAAAAAGAAAAATATAAAAAATAAAAGAAATAAAATTATAATAATTAATGAAGACTTCCCAAAAGATTATTTAAAAAAAAAGACAAATACTTGAAAAATAATTAAAATAATAAATAAAACTTTAATTATGATTAATAAAAATATTTTTCGTAAAATATAAAGTAATATATTAGTTTATAAATAATATATTTTTTACAATATAAAAGGATAAAAAAAAATGATTTTACCAAATAATGTAGGAGCTTATTCGAAAAAGGTACGATTTGTAACTTTTTCTGAACAGGAGCTTATTAGGCAGAATAAGCTATCAGGAGCTTATTTCTTTTTGTTACCAAACAGTCTAAAAGAGTTTATTGTGATGAAATAAGTTATAAGCACTTTCAATAAGTTCAACCAAGACGGACCTAAACATAACAATGTCGGCTAACATTAGCATTAAAAAACATCGAATTTTTTTTATTTATTTGGCTCTTCAATTAGGTATGGGGGTGTTTTATTAAATAAACTTTTAGATGTGTGTTAATTTTTTTTATGTTGGAAATAGGAGAGAGGAAGAAAATAAATCTTCTTAATTTCGTTTTTTTTTTGTTGGGAATAGACGGGAGAAAGATGATATTTATTTATAATGAACATTTTTATTCTATTAAGGTGTAGTGCGTGATCTACTTGCACATTAATATTTTTTCACTTGGATTTAAATTATTGATTTTATCAAATACCTTCCAACTATTTTTTTTTCTCTTCTCTCTCCTATGAGACTAGTAAATACTAAATATTAATAATTTAGGTAATAAAATCAGGGTGAATTGAAAATCTCTCATCTATCATCGAGACTCACAGTGATTCAGGTAAATTGTGGGTGTCTTTTTTAAAAACTAATGATTCAAATAATAAGATCAGAAGAGACTCATAAATACTAATGATTGATCGAGACTCACAATGATTCATGTAAATTGTGGGTGTCGTTTTTAAAAACTAATAGATTCAAGATCATAAGATCAGGATATTGGGAGTGTTTTTTTATTATTTATTCAGTTGTTTAAATAGGTAGGGAGTTTTTCTTTTTTTTTTTTCAAATAAATATTTTAGACCTGTAATACTTTTGTTTTACGTGGAAAAGAAACTTACTCATGCAAAAATAAATAAATACTAATCTTTATTGTTGAGGACGAAATGAGAGTGTGTATATGTGGGAAATCAGAACCTTTTACTATAGACACAAAAAGTGGAGTCTGCAATAATTCTTCTCATTCGAAAATTGAAAAAATACAGAAAGTTGCAAAAAAAAATTCTGTTTGACCCAAGTATCTTCGAACCAGAATTGACGTATCTTCTAACCATTTCAATCCAAGGTGATTTATTTGCTGCTCTATAAATTAGGGTTTCCTTTTTTAGAAAAATGAATTATAACAATGATGCTATAATTGATTATTAAGTGTAGATATCTTAGGTGAATTCGTCATGCAATTGATGTTATTATTAAAAATAGTTATTTTTTACTATTGTGATTTTGAATTTCCTGTTTGAGATCTTGGTTTTTGTTTGTTTTTTTCTTTATTCTAAATCCCAAAGTAGGGTTTTAGAGTTGCTGGGTTCACATGCCATATATGTTGTTTTTTGATGTTGTAGGTGCTATTTTTAAGCGTATTTCTGAAAACATAAGTGAACTGCAAAAATCAATTCGGTAGTCCAGTTTCTATGTTTACAGTATAAGTATGGTTATTCTAGATGGATAGTATGCTACATGATATGTCACAAGGTACTGAACTGGTTTACATGGGATACTTTAATTAACTTATGCTAAAATATGGATCAAATATATGCTGAATTGTTATGCTTAGATACATGTTATGCAGAAATTTGTTAGCAGATGCAAAAATAATTGAATAGAATATAATGGGCTCTAATATTTATATAAATCAGTAATATGTTCAAATCAAAGTATAATCTCCATGGGCTTGTTTGTGCTTTATGTTTTGTTATTCTTTTAACCAATTGATTCTAAAATAGTAAATATAGTAGTGAAAATATGATTCTAATACACTGATTTTGTTTAATTTCTGGTATTTTGATGTTGCTTAATTTTGTATTTTAGGTAGTTGTTTGTATACTATTACGTGTCATGTTAGACATCATATGCAAATGTGTATATTTTGACAGTAGAAGCAATTTGCTACATCCATAACAAATGTGTGCTTATTTAGGTTTCATGATGTGCTGGTAAGAAAATATGGTTGATGAGTATTGCAGATCTAATTAGGAAAGAACAAGTATGTTTATTTATGCATAACTAAAAAGGGATTTCAGTTGATATTTTAAGATTATGTGTATGCTTGTATGTTTTCAGATGTTGATTAATTTTTTGAAGTAATTGTTGTTATAATGTTGCTTGTCATGTTAAATATCATGTGCAGAAATGTAAGTTTTAACAATAAAAGCAATTTGCTACCTGTACAGCAAAAAAAAAAAAAAAGCTAATTTAAGTTTCTGGATTTGCTTACAAGAAATGTTGGTTTATGAGTATTGCAGGTCTAAATGGGACATAAAGGTAGGTTTATTTATGCATAACTAAAAAGTGATTTCTGTTTCTATCCTTTGGATTATGTGTATGCTTATATATATTTAGATGTTGGTTAATTTGTTATAGGTAAATGTTATTATACTGTTGCTTGTCATATTAGATATCATATGCATAAATGTATTTTTTTGACAAAATACAAGCAAATTGCCACATGTAACGATTGTTAGTCGGGTTCAATATACTAATTACATTGACTAATGTTAGAAATTGTTAATTATGTTGTTCATGTATGCTAATATGTATGTTGTAATTGATAGGATACTAAATTAGTTTTTTAATAGTACAAATGTTATAGATATTATTTGAGGGTCAAAAAAATATATGTTGACACCTGTTTTCCTTGTACGCTAATAGTATTCAGTATGAGTGATGCAAATGCACCGTGGTACATTGATCACTTTGATGCACGTAAGTGACGGCGAGGTTGCGTAATTGCGTCGGGTGAATGTGAGAATCAAAATGACTCTAACAGACATAACGGTGTTGGCAAAAATCAGTTACTACTTCACGTTAACAGCGACGATGCTACCAATTTACATGTTAGCAACATCAATGACGTCATTCAAGTTGGTGACAACGACATCGATGTTCATAACTAAGACATACGAGGTGAATTAGTCGACTAAATAATTCCAGAACAACATGTTGATTATAAGTCCCTCCGGAATAGAACTTCTCCCGTACCTCTTGTTGCTGCTATCAAATCTCTGAATCCCAATCAAAGGAAGGTGGCTATTGAGATGGGAATTGGAAATATCTAGAATTTGGACATTTCTGATCTGCCGCAGGTAATGTGCTACTGGATATTAGATAACTTTGACCCCAAGAGCCGTGAACTAACGCTGCATTGCGGATCGAGATTGAAGACATATTCCTCGTGTTATGTTTGCTCAGGGGGCAATGACAAATGATTAGAAAAACACGGCATCAACCATGTCAGCTTCTTGAAGCGACAAGAGCAAAATTACAGCATTGCATGTCCTTGAGCAAGTGAAAGCCCATGAGGACGGTGGAGATTGGTTCAAGAGGCATTTCTTGGTGCTTATGACTTGTTGCCTAATAGAATACTTGAGAATGGATATGTGTCACCCAAGATTATGAGTTACTTTAAAGATGTAACAAAGGTGCACTTGGATTGGGGTGAGTATGTTGTTAGGTGTGGTGGAGCAGAAGCGTTGTTGGGGAAAAAAAAAAAAGCCGAATGCCTTTTGCTTCTTAACGGTGAACAATAGCTTTAATAGCATTTACGTGAGTATATGTTAGCATGTGTGTGTTTTAATTAGCAAATTTTGAGTCACTGAATATATATAACATGTGTATTTTGGACAACCTTGTTTGGTTAATTTATTGTTTTTAAATTATTAATGTAAGCTTAGTACTGTCCAGAGGCGGATACAGAAAAATTCTTTTGGTGGGGCACCGATACAATAATTTTGTTATTTATTAAATTATACTCAAAAAATTATCACATTAAATAACAAGTATAAATCTAATAAAGATTCAAGAAAAATATAATATTATTATTCTCGTCGAGTTATCATATTTTAGAATTGACTTAGAATTGCATTATGCTAATAGTAAAAAATAACTCTTATCTAGATATGTAACTAAAATAATTATGCAATATTTGATATTTCATGCTATTACATAATTTTATATTACATACGTCATTTTGGAAAATACTCTTGTACACTCGTCATCGTCACAGGAGAAGTAACACTAATTTCAAAATAAATTATACTTTTGAAAAAGTTTAATGCTAGCTTCTATTTATACAAATTAAAGAAGACTAACTAAACAAATCATAATACTATTATAATTCCAAGTGACCAAATATGCGAATCAATAAACTAATCCCAACAATTAGCATAAATAATAAATTTAAATTTTATAAAAATTAATGATAAACAAGAATAATCATCTAAACTCAAATCTCAATTAAATATCAACCAAAAAAATCATTATACATCACTTATTTTAAAATATTAAATATTATTGATAAAATTTAAATAACAAAATTAACTAATGTAGAAATTAATATATATATATATATAAAATAAAATAAAAATGATATTCATTCATTTGGGTAAATGTAAATGATGTTTTTGCTCTTTGAAATTATGTTGAGTTTTTTCAATGCAACATGTTATGTACGTCCATAGAGCGATTATGTATCTGCGAGATGTTCCCAGAGCATTTCCAGCAATTAAAGGTTGGACGTATGATTTATAGGAAAAAGTCAGATTGCTAAAATTAATAACGATTGAGGATTTAGAAGTGGCTTCCCTGAGGATCAAAACATACCTAACAAGGAAGATGTAAAAAGTGCACAACGAATTAATAGAGAGCGACCTGATAAGTTCAGGTCGACTGGTCATAAACTACTTAGCGACCTGAAGAAGAGTGCAGTGTCAGGTCGCACGGTTGACGACCTAATGTCTGGCGACCTGGATATGAGTGTAGTGCCAGGTCGCAAGGTTGGTGACCTCTCAGGTCGCACGATAAGTCGCCCAGAGGTCGAACGTACTACTGACAATGGGTCTCAGATGAGGACAACTTACCCGACATCAGCTGATGTCATCAGCCCTAATCCAGTACATCCAACTGTTAGGATGTACTGTAGCAATGGTGACCACAGGATTTGAATTAATGTACTGTAGCAGTCTTAACCACATATTTTAAGGTTACCTTTACTATAAATAGTGGCGACATTCCCTGATGTAATTATCAAGATATGATTGAATGAAGTCTAAAAAAAAAACACAAAATTTGAATACAAATTATTTCTCAATATGAGTTCATTACTTTCTTTCATGGTATCAGAGCAGGTTTTTACCTGACTCTAAACACCTCTTCTCTCGTCTCCTTCTTTCCTTCCTTTACATCAGATGGAGGGTATCACACCTCCATATCATGAGGCTCAAACGAGCTCTCACTCAATAATTCAAAATACTTCTCTTTCTTCTCAAAGCTCAAACTCAGCTATCCAACTGCAAAATCAGCTCATCTCAATCAAACTAAATGACTCAAATTATCTACTTTGGAAAATGCAAGTTTACACAGCCTTCAGAGGGTACGGGCTTGGAGGCTATCTTACTGGAAAAATCAGACCTCCATCTCAGATCGCCGAAGGATCAGTAAACCCGGAATTCCTGCTCTAGGTTCGGCAAGATCAGTTGTTAGCATCCTGGCTTCTCTCCTCTCTTTCTGAAAGTCTACTTACCATGATGGTTGGTCTTGCATCCTCAAGAGAAATTTGGCAAACTCTGGAGGCCAACTTCTCCAGTGAAACTGCAGTTAGGAATATGCAGTACAAGATGCAACTCTCCTCTATCAAGAAAGGAACCATGAGCATCAGAGAATATGTTAACAAAGTCAAGAGTTGCTGTGACATACTAGCTTCAGCTGGTCAACCTGTTTCAGAAGAAGATCAAGCAATGCATGTTCTCACCGGGCTTGGAGGAGATTTTGACCCGGTGGTGGTAGCAGCTACATCTCGGAGTGACTCACTCACCATCAGGAACATTCTGCCTATGTTATTAAGCTTTGAGAACAGACTGGAAGCTGGAAATGCATCCAACTTCATCAACACAGAAGGATCAAGCCCTACTATCAACATCGCCAATCAGTACTCTGGTCAGAAAAATGACACCTGGACTGGTGCAGGAGCGAACAGAGGAAGAGGTCGCCACCCTGGAAGAGGTGGACGAGGGAGGACCAACAGTTACAGAGGACGAGGTGGAAGAGGTTTCAGACCAGGAAACAGGCCGCCTTGTCAAATTTGTGGTTACTCTAACCACTCTGCTGACAAGTGCTATTAACGATTTGATACTGCCTACACTGCACAGCCCAATGCATAGAACAGTCTTAACACTTCAGCGAGCTCCTACTGCGCCTATCCCGTGACTCAGTGCATTGATCCCTCTGCCTTATCACTGATGTCAGATTCAGGCAGCGATGCGAGCTGGTATGTAGACTCTGGAGCCTCTAATCATGTCACAAATGATCTTGCTAATCTCAACATCGCCTCAGAATCCCAAGTAAACAACAAGGTTCAAGTAGGGAATGGATCATGTTTGTGTATTTCTCATATTGGTAATTCACAGTTTCATTCCAGCAACAAATCCTTTTTACTCAAAAAACTTCTTCATGTTCCGCACATCACTAAGAACCTCATCAGTGTCTCTCAATTTGCTCAAGATAACTCTGTTTACTTTGAATTACATCCTACTTCTTGCTATGTAAAGGACCAGATTACACATCAAATTCTTCTCCGGCTCTCTTAGGAATGGTCTTTACAAATTTGACATCCAACTCGCCAACACCTCCAGCTCGCCATCAACCCCATCTACCTCTTTCATGAGACAAGGCCCCAGTATCTTCATCACTGAGTTCAGTGATTCGAATAAAGAAGCAGTTTTACAGTTGTGGCACCTTGGATTAGGGCATCCTGCCAATAATGTATTACAAGAAATTCTTAGAACCTGTAATCTCTCCATTAATAATATTAATAAAATTACCTTTTCTACTTGTTATGTTGTCTTCAGGGTAAAAGTCATAAGCTACCCTTTTCTCCTTCAGGAATCGAATATACAAAACCTTTTGATCTTGTACATACAGATGTATGGGGTCCTGCTTCAGTCAAATCCTCGAATGGATTCTCCTACTATATTTCCTTTATTGATCATTATACTCGATATACCTGGATCTATCTGCTAAAGCATAAATCTGATGTGCTCGCTGCCTTCACTCATCTGCAAATTCTTATCCTTACTCGGTTTAATTCTAAAATCAAATCGGTACAAAGTGATGGAGGGGGAGAATTTATAGCCCTTACAAACTTGTTTCACTCCTCGGGGATACACCACAGAATCTCTTGTCCCTACACACCTCAACAAAATGGCCTTGCTGAGAGAAAACATCAACACATTGTTGAAAAGGTCTTTCTCTCCTCTCTCATTCTCATCTACCTATCAAATACTGGGATGATGCCTTTACCACTGCTGTCTATCTCATAAATCGATTACCTTCTAAAATCACTCAGTACAAAAGTCCTCATCAGCTCCTACTCAATCAAGTCCCCATCTACACTCATCTTAAACCCTTTGGGTGTCTCTGTTACCCTCATCTTAGACCGCTCAATAAACACAAGCTTCAGTTTAGGTCACTTCCTAGTACATATCTTGGTTACAGTGAACACTATAAGGGTTTCAAAGTCCTACTGCCAGATAACAAAGTTATAATCACCAGACATGTGATCTTTGACAAGCTCAAACTTCCCTTCTCTAAAAATTCTGAACCTCACTCCTGCTCAAATGTTCAACCATCAATTCTTGGTCCTCCACCTCTTATACCACAAGCGACCTCGCCACATGTGCCAGTGACCTCCACAAAACCACATGCGACCTCACCACAACCACATACGACCTCCACACAACCGCATGCGACCTCATCACAGTCTTATGTTCATCACAGGAACCCCAGAATCCATACCGCGCGACCTCATCATCACCTCAAATGGTCCAATCTCCCAGTTCTTCCCATCAACCAATCCCACTATCCTCCAACCAATCTAGTCCCTCTACTATTTCTCTTACTGTTGAATTACCATTATGGGCTCTCCACATGCTTCTCCTTTTCCTCATACTAACCCTCTTGCAGGTAAACACCACATGGTCACACGAGCTAAGGCAGGAATTTACAAGCCCAGGGTGCTCAGTGCGCAGCTTCTCGATTTTAAGGAGCCCTCCTCCTATGTTGAGGCCTTAACACATCCCAAGTGGAAATCAGCTATGAGTGAAGAGTATGCAGCTCTCCTTAAGAACCAGACATGGTCTCTCTCTGAGCTACCTCCGGGAAAGTCCTTGATCGGTTACAAGTGGGTGTTCAAACTAAAAACTCATATTGATGGTTCTGTTGCTCGTTATAAAGCCAGATTGGTCGCCAAGGGATACAGTCAAGTGCCCGGTTTTGATTTTTCTGACACTTTCAGCGCGGTTGTTAAAGCTGCAACTATCCGGGTTGTGCTCTCCATCGCAGTCAACTGTAATTGGTCGGTCCAACAATTGGATGTCAATAATGCCTTTCTACATGGCGAGCTGGACCGAGAAATCTTCATGGCTCAACCACCTGGTTTTGAACAGGAGGGTACCAGTCTTCAGGTGTGTAGATTGTCGAAATATATTTACGGGCTTAAACAGGCTCCTCGCGCTTGGTTTGAAAAATTGCGAGCTGTTCTTATTGGTTTTGGTTTCTCTGCTTCCCGAGCTGATAGCTCTCTCTTCTACTCCAACAGTTTCTCGAGCTGCATATTGGTCTTAGTGTATGTTGACGACATCCTTGTCACTGGCAGCGACAAGGTCGAAATTTCGCGACTTATTAATCACCTTGATTCCACCTTCTCTTTAAAGAATCTCGGTGAACTGCATCATTTTCTTGGCATTGAGGTCTTGCACACAGCTCAAGGTCTACATTTGAATCAGGGCAAGTACATTTTAACTCTTCTTGAAAAAGCAGGTATGTCTGGAGCTAAAGTTATACCTACACCGATGGTTGTCTCTCCTGTCCTCTCTAAGTCCCAAGGGGAGCCCACTGTTGATCCAACCTTTTACAGGAGTATTGTTGGAGATCTTCAGTATATCACAATTACTCGACCTGATATTTCTTATAGTGTCAACAAAGTGTGCCAATATATGCACTGTCCTCTCAGCACTCACTGGCGAGCTGCCAAGAGAATTATGCGATATCTTGCTGGTACCACTTCTTATGAGCTCACCTAAAGTAAAACCTCATTCTTTGCTCTGACAGATTTTTCACACTCCGACTGGGCTGGTGATTTGGATGACAGAAAATCCATCACTGGTTTTTGTATTTTTCTAGGTTGCAATATTGTCTCATGGTGTTCTAAGAAGCAGACCTCCATTTCAAGGTCCAGCACCGAGGCTGAATATCGCAGTCTTACTCAAGCTACTGCTGAGTTGGTTTGGATCCGCTCCTTGCTAAGCGAACTTCAGGTCACTCTTCCCTCTGTTCCCATAATCTGGGTCGATAATCAAAGTGCTATTGCTGTTTCCTCCAATCCTGTTCTTCATGCTCGTACAAATCACTTTGAATTAGATCTTCACTTTGTTCGCGACCTCATTGCAAAGAAATCGCTACAGGTTCGGTTTGTCCCTTCTATTGATCAGACTGCCGATGTCTTCACCAAACCACTATCTCATCAATTCTTTGCTCGGCTTCGGAACAATCTCTCTGTTCTTCCTATCGCCGCACTCGAATTGAGGGGGGATAATAGAGAGCGACCTAAGAAGAGTGCAGTGCCAGGTCGTATGGTTGTCGACCTAATGTCTGGCGACCTGGATATGAGTGCAGTGCCAGGTCGCAAGGTTGGTGATCTCTCAGGTCGCACGATAGGTCGCCCAGAGGTCGAACGTACTACTGACAATGGGTCTCAGATGAGGACAACCTACCCGACGTCAGCTGATATCGTCAGCCCTAATCCAGTACATCCAGCTGTTAGGATGTACTGTAGCAATGGTGACCACATGATTTGAATTAATGTACTGTAGCAATCTTAGCCACATATTTTAGGGTTACCTTTACTATAAATAGTGGCGACATTCCCTGATGTAATTATCAAGATATGATTGAATGAAATTCTCAGAAAAACAATAGTTGAATATAAAATATTTTTCAATATGAGTTCATTACTTTCTTTCACTAATAACCGATGCTTGATTCTGAGAGAGTGAGCACAGAATCGATAAATATGACATGCATTTATATGGAGATAAAATAATAGCGAAGGCGAAGTTGATGGCGACTATAATCATAAATAAAAAAAAGGAAAACGTGCTAAACAAATAAACGTGATAAATATGACATTCATTTATATGGAGAGAAAATAATATGACATGCATTTATATGGAGATAAAAATCATGCAACATCAGCATGATGTGCTACCGAACGAAGCGATTCACGGGAAGAGAAACAATAATGTAAGATGTTTAAAATATGTATGTTTTTTGTGTGATAATTAATTTGATGAATTCTAGAAATTTGTGCTTTCAAATGCCATTAAATTCTTGTTTTGTATGTTATTTTGAAGCATATATGTAAGGGAAAATTACCGTTTAATGACAAAATCAAATATGCATCTACTATTTAGTCCTTTTAATTAGTTTTGTCCCATATAAGCCAAATTAATATTATTAATTAATAAATAATTATGGCAAATAGTCTGAGTATTCCAATCAAATGAACAAACCAACCGAACCACTATCGTTCTGAGCGTGATTAATTAATGAGTTTTTTGTTTTTATTTCTGATTATCTTATCTCTTCGCTTCTGACGCTATCAATTCAGATGTAGAAATAATTTGCGTTCTCGAATTCCAAGTCCTATTAATAAAAAAAATAAATTCCATAAAAGAAACTCAATCATACCCATTCACATACTAAAAGGAAAGTATGAAATTCTATTAAAGAAACTCAATCATACACATTCACATACTAAAAGGAAAGTATGAAATTCATTCAAATCCCGTTAAATTCATATGAAATTCTAAAATTCAAACTGAGTATAAAATCTTTTGGTAATCGTGTGAATTGTAACGATAAGTCTAATTTCAATCAAATCCCGTAAAATTATTATGAAATCCAAAAATTCGAACTGAGTATGAAGGAAATAATAGGGAGTGAACTATAATTAAGAATTAAGTAGTATGAAACGAATGAATGCCACTGTTATCACTAAATATTTCTTACTAATTCACACACTAATTTTTATGTATGAAATTTCAAAATTGTGCGGGATGAAATTTTATGAAATTCTAAAAATTCATAGAAACAAGTATGAAATTCTTAAAAAACATGTATGAAATTCACTCATCACCGTTAACTAAAAATAAGTATGGAATTCTTATGGTATCTATAAGAAAGAGAGTATGAAATTAAATCATATGAAATTTTATGAAAGAAACTCAATCATACCCATTTAAATACTAAAGACCAATCGTTGAAATTCGTGAAGGAACGTATGAAATTCACTATGAAATTCTAGTTAAATTAGTACAAAATTTTATTAGTATGAAATTATAAAGGAAAGTAAGGACCAATTGCGTTATAAATGGGATCCGATAAATCAGTTCTATTTGATAAGTATTAAGAGTGAGATTTGGGGATGGAATCAGAGAAATTTTATTTGTGACTTGAAATTAGGGGCGTAGAATAAAATGTGTACTGATTTAGTTTTTAGAGTATATTTGTAATGTGTTTATAGAAAATAAATATAAAAAATATATGAAATATCTTTTCGACTTAATGGACTAAGTTCATTTGCTTTTGTCCTATATGTAATTTCTAAAAACATATAATTTGATGCAAAAAGTAATTTGCTGACTGCAGACCAATTATTTGCTCATTTTAGATTTCTATTATGCCAACATAGATAATGGTTTGTTGGTGATTATTTCAAATTTAAATAATGGGAATAAAATATTTTTATATATACATAACTGAAGGGATTATATAATGGGAAGAAAATAATGGCGTTGCTATCTTAAGATTATATATGCATATCGCAGGTTGTAAAATGTGCTGCATATTATTTTTTATGGTGTTAAATTGGAGTTTGTATATTAATTAATGGTGCTAAATTAGAGTTTGTATGTTGATTAATGTTCTTTGGTTTGTTCTAAGTACAATCTTTAATCCGTATGATGGTGTTATGATCCTCATGGTGCTTGATTCTGTTGTTATGTTTGCTAATATTTCAAGACATTGTTGCTAAGTCAGTGAGATGTGCAGGTTATATGATACTAATTTAGTATCTTTTGCTATAGTCTACTACTTGTGATTCTGTTTGTGTGTTGCTCAATTATTGAAAAAATATTTATTTGTGGTAAAATATTTGTTATTTATGTGTGTAAGAAGAAGACATTAGGTCAACCGACACAAACCATGATGAGATTAAGAAGACTATAAAGTATTCGTCTCCTTACGTTAGCAGAACAATTGAAGTGACAGAGAAGTTGGATCAGTCCGAGATTGAGTGTTATGCGGAAAATTTCATTTTTGGTACATTATGTTGGCCACTTTCCAGAAAAGATACGTGATGTTGGCCAACATCAAACTACATACAATAAGTTGGCAAATTTATCAAATTTGGTACAAAAAAATCCCAATCGGACTTTGATGCTTACATGGCATGATTTAATCATTTCTTATCATTTTTAATTTAAAAATTAATTTAAAAACTGATTTCTTATCATTTTCAATTTAAAAATTAATTTCTTATCATTTTTAATTTAAAAATTAATTTAAAAACTGATTTCTTATAATTTTCAACTTAAAAATTAATTTCTTATCATTTCTAATTTAAAAATTAATTTAAAAATTAATTTCTTATCATTTTTAATTTAAAAATTAATTAAAAAATTAATTTCTTATCATTTTAAAATTAAATTAACTTTGAATTAACTTTAAAATGAGAAGAAATTAATTTTTAAATTAAAAATGATAAGAAATTAATTTTTAAATTAAATTAACTTTTTAATTAATTTTAAAATGATAAGAAATTAACTTTTAAATTAAAATTATAAGAAATTAATTTTAAATTAATCTTAAATTAAATTAACTTTTGAATTAATTTAAAATGATAAGAAATTAATTTCAAATTAATATTTAAATTAAAAATCATAAGAAATTAATTTTCAAATTAATATTTAAATTAAAATTGATAAGAAATTAATTTTTAATTAATTTTTAAATTAGAAATGATAAGAAATTAATTTTTAAATTACATTAATTTTAAATTAATTTTAAAATGATAAGAAATTAATTTTTAATTATTTCTAAATTAAAAATGATAAGAAATTATTTTTTATAATAATTTTTAAATTAAATTAATTTTTAAATGATAAGAAATTAATTTTTAAATTGAAAATGATAAGAAATCAGTTTTCAAATTAATTTATAAATTAAATTAATTTTTAAATTAAATTTTAAATTAAAAATGATAAGAAATGATTAAATCATGCCATGTAAGCATCAAAGCCCGATTGGGCTTTTTTGTACCAAATTTGATAAATTTGCCAATTTAATGTACGTAGTTTGATGCTGGCCAACATCACGTACCTTTTTTGGAAAGTGGCCAACATAATGTACCAAAAATGAAATTATCCCGAGTGTTATGTGTGGATAATGCACAACAAAGATGCATAATTATGTATTTGCGATTTCATATTTTTGCATTATTATTATTATTATTATTATTATTGCTGTTGTTATTATTTTAATTATTACTAGCGCAATACCGTGAAACACACGAGTATTTAACATTGCAACATTACAATATATATATATATATATATATATATATATATATATATATATATATATATATATATATATATATATATGAAAGGAGAATCTCAAGTATTGTAATTATATGGTGTAGAAAGTGTAGAACTTTAATTTTTCAAGTATAAATCGTAATATGATCTCAATTTTTTCATACTATTAACTTCCAATCATCAATTTCAATATATTTTTTTAGCAATATTAACTTCCAATCATCAATTTCAATATATTTTTTTAGCAAAATCAAAACTCTGTCGTTAAGTTTCATTACATACTTTAGAAAAACACATGGATGAGAAAAAATAAATTATTAAGTGTTAGAAATTATTATATTGAAATGGATATGAACATGAAATGAAGAACTCAACATTTTCGACTTTCATAACCGAGCTTAGAAATTGAATCAAATCCTGGATAGAAAATCTTAAGTGCCATATAAGTAAAAGAAATATTTTTTGACCAAAGGTACGTACAGCCTACTAAGGATTTACAGTTATCTGAAAACATCCTTTTAACAGGTTTGACGCTGCATATTATAAAATTATAGAAAAATCATAGGTGATGCTATAAACTTTTTTTTTTTAAATGAAAAACCAGAGCTCTATGTTTGCTTTGATAAGCTTTTGGACAGCCTGGTTTCTTTGCAACTGTCCAGATAGATATGGATCCAACAGTGTAGGATATTGGGTACTGATGAGGATAGTTGGTAGCCATTTCTACGTTAAGACAAGGTGCATTGTGTAATTCCAAGTGGTTCTCAGTTTAATAACCTTGGGCGTCAGGATCCTTATTTGGTTATTTCTAAAGGAGCATCTTGAAAGAAAGTGAAGAACACATATTTGAGATATTTTGTATTTAATTTTTTGCCCAGATTTCATTCATTCATTTCTACATAATTACATCATAGAATGTGCCACTATTTATAGTAAAGGTAACCCTAAAATATGTGGCTAGAACTGCTACAGTACATTAATTCAAATCATGTGGTTACTATTGCTACAGTACATCCTAACAGCTGGATGTACTGAATTGGGACTGACACCATCAGCTGACGTCGGGTAGTTTGTCCTCACCTGCGACTTATTGTTGGTAGTACTCTCGACCTTTGAGCGACCGAACGTGCGACCTGAGAGGTCACCAATCATGCGACCTGGCACTGCGCTCAACACCAGGTCACCAGGCATTAGGTCGCCAATAGTGCGACCTGGCACTGCACTCTTCTTGAGGTCGCTAAGCAGTTTATGACCAGGCGACCTGTGCTTATCAGGTCGCTCTCTATTACATCTAACACCACTCAACACCAGAGACGATAATAGAGACTCTAGACATATTTTTTTGTTTTATTTTGTTTTTTGGTTTTGTTTTGTTTTTTTTATCTTCTATGGATTTCCTTCTCGCATGCAATGTTTAGAAACCTCTTATTGACCTTAGAAGTGAGTCCCCCATCCAGCAATTTGGGCAATCTAGAAACTTCTTATGACAACCATTTTTGCACTATCAATAGCAATCATAAATTCAGGATAAGTGGATAAACTATTCATGGTAAGTAGAAAATCTAACTTCGTCCCAAAGATCATATATTCTAGGGTAAAAGTGAAACAAATGTCTTAAATATTAAAAACCTTATACATCAGTAATTGCGCATGATCATGTATTAGACCAAAATAAAGTACAATGCCAAGAAAATTCAACACTAACACACATCAGAAAACGGGTAATAAGGTGGACTAATAAACCAATATACGGCAGTGTATAATTTTAATGTTAATGACTTAATGGTCCAAAATTGACATCAGAATGTATCGGGGTGGGTTCTCAAGAAAAACCAAAAAAGCAGATAACTCAAAAACTCAGGACCATATTTTCTTTCGCCATTACAAATAGTATTTACAAGGAAATAGTAGGAATACATCAAAAAGATTTGCATGCTTATTCATGCATCATGGGTTTGTAAAGATTTTCTTATAAGCCAGAACCAAATGTTGAAATTGGGACAAACCGCTTCAATCCGACCAGGGGCTGCAAACATCACACCTGCTTTCATATATGGTGGCAGGGCTACTCAAAATATGACTCTACCACCACCAAACCAAAAAGGTGAAAACTCCTAACTGTATGTTCAGTTTTCCTACAAAATATATACTATAAAATTGTCATGGATGACAAAATTCGTAAGAGAGCCTTTCCACTTGCATTAGCTAAATTGTTAAGCACACATTAAAATTAAGCTATTTGTATGTAACCCACTATCACATATTCAGTTGCCCTTTCGAGGAGGGGGAATAAGTGCTGTCAAACATAGTAGGTTTCTTCTAACAGAAAGGTTGAGTTGAATCGTCGGATACACTTGCCAACCTCAATACACTTGCTTTCCCTTTCCTCGAATTGGCCTTATTTCCTCTATCATGTGCTTTCACCCATCGATCGGCCTCCTACGGCTAAATATGTTCGTTTTTATAAAGCTGGCACTCTGAAACCCACATTGAAGAAAAAAGAAAAACCAAACAGCAATGACCTAAAAACATTGTAAAATATCTTTCTTGTATTTATTAAAAAAAAACGAACCTGGAACTTATTGAAAGCGACTCGATGCTCAATTTTCTGAACCAAGATATCTTCTTCTCTTTGTGACATGCCAAACATCGCCATCCGGAGTTTTTGCTATTGTTTCCCAGCCACCGGGTTTGTTTTGCAGTATTGAATATCCTACATTTTATTGAACACTAAAAGCTTGGTGATGATGCCCTGATACTCTAAAATCCCAAGCATGAGCACATTTTAATTTAACTGCTCTTAATATCATTCACCCACAGGCCCTACGTGTATTAACAAATCATGAAATAATACACAATTCACACACAAGGACGTAAAGATAATTATGTTTTTTTGGCAAATTAATTTTAAAAAACACAATCCATAAACATGAAAATTATAAAATAAATTGTAGAAAGCCCAATGAAAATAATTTTCATAATCAAAATCCAAATTAAAATTTAAAATAACCAAAATCCATAAATATAGAAAAAAAATCAAGAAATAAAAGTACCACATAATTATGTTGTGGAGAATTAACAACCGATAAAAGGGGGTTAAGCACAACTGGATTTGAATATGAAGATGCCATCGATCGAGCGGTCGTGGGTTATGAATTTTCGATTATAATTCTGTGACTCACAACATTTGATCGATTGAAAAATTGTGAGTTAAAATTAAGGGATGGAACTTTTGAGGTTAACGAACATCGATTTTAAGGAAACGATATTTTTGCGGTGGGGAGTTTTTTCTCACAGCGTTTTGATATGTGCAGTTTTATTTTTTATGTTGGAATACGAGATGAGAAAGAAAATCACGGAAAGCAACAAAAAATAAAAATAAAAGCAGCAGACACAGATGTGAGAGAAAAACAGACAACGAGACACGTGGATGAAGATATAACAATTGTACTCTTAATTAGTAAAATAGGGGGGTTGTAAAGTCCCATCTATTTAACCCTTATAATTTATCATCTATTTAATCCTTATAATTTATTTGAATTAATTTTATTATTCTTTTATCACTATTTTTATTTCATTTCAATCAAAATATTTTATTATAATAATATTTTATTGAATGTATATTGGATATTATGAAATTTTTATTTATATTTATTTAATTTTGTAGCGGAAATAAATACACATAGTATATTTTTATTTTAACTCATTGTTAAATCGGGTTCAAAATTCTGTAAACCTATTCAATTAGATAGGCCCAAACCATTGAGTCCAACCCAAAATTTGGGCCCAAATATTGAGTCCAAGCCCATTTACAAACCGCCTCTCACTCTTTATATATGTTGCAATTTGATCAGCTAGGAAGCAAGCCACAACACACAACAAAATGTATTTCTCTCATTTTCCTCCAAACCCACCACCTTTAGTAGAAAAATTTCATAGGACTCACGACGAAAATCTAACCGTAGATCATAACGAAATTTATACCGTAGATATCCACTTTCATAAGGTTTCCAACGCCATCTCCCGATCGACAATCAGAGTTATGGATCATTGGCAAAACACCGACAAAGTTTCTGTGTCTGCTACGTCTTGCGACCGGCACCGTCGAACTTTTGACGGCTATTTTCCAGCAAATGGCAGGTCCAAAATTGTAGTTTAATATATCGGATTATTCGTATTGACGAGTAGTATTTAACTATCCAGTTAATTTTATGAACCGATTCCAGAGAATTTGTGACGGGGCCACGAACTCCGCTCGCCCATTCCGGCCTTTTGAACTGTCGGAATTTTATGAAATTTAAATTATTTGAAAGCCCTATTTGTGAGTAATCTGATTTTGGAATTGAATTATGGTTTCGATGGGTTTTTGGGACTATGTATTGTGCACGTGTGTGACCGTGTGAGAGCATTTATGTATTTCCCAGCCGTGTATTGCCGGAGATGTACCGCGGTGTGGTAAGGAGCTGTCGAGGTTGAGGGCCGTCAGTTCTTAGGTGGTCTCAAGGTCTGTGGTGGCTGGTCGGGACAGAAGGATGTGTTAAATTTAGTTTTGAGGTTTTGGAGTAGAAATGTAATAGGTTAATAATTTATGGGTTGAGATTTGGGAATTAGATAGAATTTTGGACTTAATTATAGTTTCTAAAACTCTCAACTTGACCCCTCTAGTTATCAATTTAGTCGCCTAATATTATGTTTTGATTTATTCTGAATTGATCCCAAATCAGAGTCTTCAAATCATCAGATTAACCCACAAAACTTCTCAAAAACTTCTCAAAGTTCCAAAAATCTCATTTTGACCCCCAATTACTTTATTAATTCTTCAAAACCGTACAACTTTCTTATTTTTGAGCCGAAATGGGTCACACGACTTCCAGATGATTTCAAATTCGAATCATAACTTCGTTATAATATCCTCCTACATAAGACATATCCAAAATTACAAAATTACCCTTTGATCCCAAGATTTCAAGAATTGAGGCCCGAACGTTCTTATTATTATATTATGCGATGTAGATTATTAGTTTCATTTCCAAGTATCTTTGGACCATAGATATTACTTTAATATATGTTATATTTATAATTTTTATAAATATATTATACTTTAGGACTCAACATGGACTTTTATTCAGAAGTGACGAGGCCTTTCATGTACTAGATCGAAAACCTCGTAAAGCCGTCGTAGCTTTATACTTGATTCTGGAAAGAAATTCAATGAAGGTGAGTAAAACTTTCTTAACAGGGGAGTTTGAATATTTTCAAATCATAATGCATTGTTTGTGCTTATTTGTGAGTAAAATATTTCTAATTGGAAAGTTTGAGATATTCCAAATCATGAAGCACTTGTTGCTTAAACATATTTTTCTACTTGTATAAGTCTTTTGAAAAATAGTATTTTGAGGGAAAATATGCAAGTGTGCATTGCCGTTGTGCTTGTGCTTAATCATAAGTTCAATTATATTATTTTATATCAAAGGTATCATTTCAACTCGACTATTATTATTGATTGTCTTGTTACTGTCAACTGTTATTGTCTGTCAATTATTACTGTCTGTCACTGTCATTGTCTGTCAGGAATGAGTAGTTTGGGCAATCAATCGAGCAGGTTGCCTGTGATTCTTGCTTGACTACTCGTGGTACCTATTCCCATTTTTCCTGGTCAGGTCGGAGATGACAGCAAGATTTGGATTATAGATTGGGTATATTCTGGAATATGACGTGCCCTGGGTTTAAATCCCATAGCTAAAGGGACGTCGAGCCTACTGGGAGGGATAAGTCGACTAAGACTTTGGCCTATTGGAGTGTCATCTTTCATGGTGAGTGGAAACGTGTGGGTCGATGTTTGATCGACATCGATTCTACGTTTATGCGAGTTAATCTGGCTCGAGAGTTAAGTGCTACGCGTGGGAGCCACCTCTAGATTCCTTCGGGAGCTAAGTGCTACGCGCGGAAGTCACCTCTAGAGTTTCGTACCCGGACACTGAATAATCGGACTGACTGTTTTAGAACGAGACGGATTTCCCTGTCTGTTCAACGGTTAACTGTTTCAATTGGTTTCTGAAAAATAATTTAGTATTACTTGTCTATTCTAAATGCGGTAATTGGTTAATTTTGGAAAATATATTGTTTATTTAATTCTAAAATATTTTAATTTCGAAGTTGCTGACTAGAGTTTGTTGCACGCATCAAAATAGTTTTTCACACCAAGTGCTTGATTATTTCATAAAAACTATTTTCTAAACTCTTGTGAGTTTTATATATTAAAAGAGAATTTTCATTTCCATTTGCTTTCCCTCACTGAGCTCTTTTAGCTCATGCTCTCCTTTTTTTTAATACCAAACTTTCCAGATATCGACGCTATGAGAGTGACCCTGATCATGATCCTTCCGGTGAAGAGTGGCTCGTTGGCTAGGGCTATCTCTTATCAGTGTGATTTTTGTTTAAATAAAGTTTAGTTGTATTGAGTCTACTAATACAACAAGTTTTAACGAACAGAAGGTGAGGGTTTTTATATTTATTTATATTACTATTAAGCTAGTATTTTATTTGGGGCGTTACAATTATATTCTGATGTCAGCTTTTTCAACCTTAGGAATGAAATGTTCTTAAATAACAAGCGCGTTGAACTAAGGAGACACGAAATGGCGACAATCGGTGGGAGTTCATTCATAAATGCGCATGTTTTGGACGTATGGAGCACAATAATGAACCACAATGAGCAATTCCGATCACCAGATTCACCATGTAGATTCTTCTTTACTACTGACCCATGTGTAAGTTGTAAATAAACTAATCGTGCTCAACATTAAGATGAAAAGCTATGTTAAGTGATTTCATATTTATGTGGTAGTGATACACTATTGTTGATGCAAATCCAAATTGGAGTATGGAGAGAAGAAGAGCTAAATTCTTCGAACGACTAACTGAGGAGCTTAAACACTCCAAGAGGATGAAGCTTCAAAGCATCGACATGGTAGATTTTTTTTGTTCTGTAGTTAATTTTACTATGATCCCTGGTATTGTTTATAATTGTAATTGATCCAATTGCTCTATATTTGTAGTTCTTTTTCCCTATTTACCATACATCCCATTTCTATTTGGTGACTTTCAATGTGAGAAAATTGAGAGCTGATATTGTAGAAAACTCCACCGCCATGGACTCTGCATCGCCTGAAATGAAATATCCCACTATTGCTAGTATGAATAAGATTAAATCCAAATTAAATTATTTCAAAATATCGGTTTAGGGAAAAATATTCTTTGTCACTTGTACTTGTAGCATTTTTATGGTTTTCCACCTAAGTTTTTTTTATTGTTACTAACAACCCGAACTATGTGGGTTTTGTTCTTTGCAACCTCCGGTCTATTTTCCGTTAAAAATGTCATCGGCTCCAAATGCGTGAACCGCACGCCCCATTATAGAGGGCAATTTAGTCTTTTCTCTTTGGGAAAAATATTCTTTGCCACGTGTACTTGTAGCAGTTTTATGGTTTGCCACCTAAAGTTTTCTTTGTTGTTACTAACAACCCGAACTATACGGGTTTTGTTCTTTGCGACCTCCGATCTATTTTCCGTTCAAAATGACATCGGCTCTGGATATGAAAAACGTAGTTTTGGCTCTGAGGGTCTCTATAAAAGAAACGAAGCTCCAAGCCCAGGTTCTAGAAGCTTCGTTTGAATCTGTGTTGAGAGATAATGAAGAATTAAAACGCGAAAACATTTTGATGTTGGAAAAACTTTCTAGCATGCAGAAAGCAGTGTTAGAAGCAGAGGATTGCAAACGTAAGAAAAATGGGCTGGAGGATAAAATTCTAAGGCTCAAGGGCGATTCGTAGAGAAAGACGCATTATGCGTCCAGTTCAACGAGATGAAAAATGATCTTAGTCAAATGAAAATGGCAAATAGTCAGTATGCGATTGATGTGGCATAAATAAGTCAGACCTGGATTGGGGTAGATCTGAACTGGGAAAATTAAAGGACAAGAAGCTAGGCCAGCTCAATCCTTGAGAAGGTCTGGTCTTCTCAGAAATAGATCAGAGATGTTGAAAAGAGGATCTCTATGGCTCAGGAATTATCCTGACCTGGTGTGAATTCTTCATAAAACAATCCTTATAGAATGAGATCAAGGCATGCTCGAATATCCTGACTTACAAGAGAGAGGGAGAGCAGGATCAGGGCAGACCTGGTACCCTGACCTCTTCCTAGGGGACAAGTGGGACCACTTGTCAGAATTGGTTTCTTAACGGCCCTTGACTCGCGGCCTTTGTTTTCGAGATCCCGGAAGGGGTCTCCACTGAGGAAAACTATAAATATCTCAGCCTTCAGGCTGAGAAAGGTATGTCATTCTTGGTGCATTCCTTTTCTTGCTCACTAAAATACTCCACACGCTTTCTGACTTAAGCATCGGAGAGGTTTCCACCGATAAACCTCCGGTGGTCCTTTTCTGACGTGTTTGTGTGTGCAGGTCGGGGCAAAAGCACAGGGTTCAGGCATTGTCATACTTTCTGGGTGAAACAATTGGCGCCGTCTGTCGGAAATCAATCAGCTAAGACGTGAGTTACATATGGCTTCAGACGGTCTACGACGAAATCTGGTGGGGGAGCTGGGTGGCACGTCACGCTCCACCACACTATGGGGCATGCCGCGGTCGATGGGGTCGTCAACGACAAGATCGGAGGGGGTGGAGCCATCAGTAGCAACTGGACCGGGCACCGTGCCACCCCCCTCTGACGGACCAACGCCAACCAATGGCAGACCAATGAACGAAAATTTCCTCAGGCAGCTGTCTGAGCTCATCGGAAAACCCGTGGAAGTGGCCGTGGAGAAGAAGTTCGTGGAGATCTCGGTGCCTCCATCTAACACACCACCATCTCGGACAGTTCCGCTAGCGGAAATGGAACCGTTGCGTGGCCAGCGCATGGATCGGACCCCCCTCCAAGACAGAGAAGAACACTTCTCTACCTCCGACAGTGAGACGTCGAGTCAGGTTAATCCAGGCCTTGTAAAGCAGATGCAAAGCATGCAGAAAGGGGTAAGAGAATTCATGAGGAAAATGACGAGCACTAATACGGTTCCGGCACGGAGAGGCACACCGTTTACTGAGGAGGTCATGCGTGATGATGTGCCGGCTTCCTATAGATCTCTGGGCTTCGAGTATAGCGGGACAACAGATCCATGGGATCACCTGAGCCGCTTTGAAATTGCAGCAGCTGTGCACAAGTTCTCGGACGTAGTCATGTGCTGGGTCTTCCCGATGACTTTCACTTAGTCAGCCCAGCTCTGGTTTAGCCAGTTGCCTCCACGATCTATCAGCAACTTCGACGAATTCAGCTCGGCATTTTTGCACCAGTTCACCAGCTGCAGGAAATACCAGAAAATGCCGCTTGAGCTGTTTAGTTTAAAGCAGAAAGAGAATGAGAGCCTGCGTGCTTATATCAATCAGTTTACAAATGCAAAGTTGGAAGTGCCATCGGCATCAGAAGAGCTCCTGGTTAACGCGTTAGCACAGAGGCTCAGCAGAGGAGAATTTATCCAGTCGCTGGTTGTGAAGCCAGCACTGAAGTTTGGAGAACTCTTAGAGAGGGCAAAGAAGTACATCCATTTGGAGGAGGCCCTAAAGATCAAGGAGGAAGGAGAGAAGAAGAGAGAGAGGTATGATATAGAGGAGAGAGCACCTGTGAAAAGGTCCAGGCCAGACCTGGCTGGAGGACGACCTCGTTTCGATAAGTACACACCCCTGGCGACTCTTCAGGGGGAGATCTTGCAGGCGATTGAGAGGCATCCCGATCTTAAATGGCATAAAACCTACTCTCATAAGCCAATAAAAGAGAGGTATGACCGATTCTGTAGATATCATAATGAGTACGGCCACGATACGGATCAGTGCACTCATTTGAAGGATGAGCTGGAAAGGATGGTGCAGGCTGGGCACCTCAAGGAGTATGTACGGATGAGGAGGGAAGAGCCCAGGTCTGGCTATCGTAGTCATGATCGACCCCAGCAGAATAAGCATGAGAAGGATAGTGGGCTAAATAGTGGAAGACGGAAGGACCAAGCCCAGGTCATACGAGGAGAGATTCAAATGATCGCGGGTGGAGAATGCGATGAGCACTCCAAAACTGACTCAGCACAGCTATGTTTGTGCCGCAAGGGACCTGGTCCGGAAGACACGTGAGGTGGGGCAGATGGCACCTAGTCCAAACATATGTTTCGGCTCTGAAGATGAGAATGGCATCTTGGCCCTTCATATGGACGCCCTGGTCATAACGGCCACTATTGCAAATTATAATGTGAAGCGCGTTTTTGTTGACACTGGAAGCTCTGCCGATATCCTGTTCTATGACTGTTATCAGCAATTAAAACCAGATGTGGAATTGGAAGAGGTGACAACTTCTTATGTAGGATTTGCGAGGGGAGCCCTGAAGCCTTTGGGGGCAGTAAGACTCTTGGTGACGCTGGGGGAAGAACCGTATAGAGTGACTAGGATGATACGATTCTTGGTAGTTGATGTCCTCGTATAACGTTATGCTAGGACGACCATCCTTGAGCCAGTTCCAAGCAGTAATCTTCGTATACCATATGAAGATGAAGTTTTCGGCTGAGGATGGAATGGGCGAAGTCAGAGGAGATCAGTATTCGTCCAGGCAAATATATTTCGAGTGCATTAGACGGAATGAGGAGGATCGACAGAACAAAAGAGCTCGGGTAGAAAAGGTGAGGCCAGACCTGGCTCAGAGAGAAGAAGGGCTAATGGTAGTAGAGATGGTTCCAAGGGACGATAGTAGAGTGGTGCGAGTGGGGACGACGTTAAGCCCAGAAATTCTGGTAGATCTGGTCCAATTTCTGAGAAGTAACGCTGATGTCTTTGCCTGGTCTCCCGAAGACCTTGTGGGTATAGACCCGGCAGTCGTTGAACACCACCTCAATATCACCCCTGGGGAAAAGCCAGTGAAGCAGCGAAAGCGTAATTTTGGGCCGGAAAAGGAGGCAATCATTGAGGCTGAGGTTGAGAAACTACTGAAAGCCAAACACATCCAGGAAATACAACTTCCTGAGTGGCTCTCCAATGCATTATTGGTCCCTAAAACCCAAGATGACTGGTGCATGTGTATAGATTTTCGCGATCTTAATCGTGCTTGCCCCAAAGATCACTACCCTCTTCCTAGGATAGACCAATTAGTCGATTCCACGTCTGGCTGCGAGCTATTAAGCATGATGGACGCCTCGCAAGGCTATCACCAGATCAGGCTCGCAGAGGAGGACTGGAAGCGGGTTAGCTTTATAACCCCGAAAGGAACATACTGTTACGTGGTCATGCCATTTGGGCTCAAAAATGCAGGGGCCACGTATCAGAGGCTGGTGGATAAAATGTTCAAAGCGCAGTTGGGGAGAAACATGGAGGCATACGTGGATGACATGTTAGTCAAAAGCGTGAAGGCGACCTCGCATGTGGATGATATGAGAGAAACCTTTGATACCCTAAGAAAGTACAGGATGAAGTTTAACCAGAAATGTTCATTTGGGGTCAGAGCTGGCAAATTCCTGGGGTACATGGTTACAGAGAAGGGGATTGAGGCTAACCCGGAAAAAGTAAGAGCTATTATGGAAATGCAAGCGCCAAGGAATGTCAAAGAAATGCAGTGCTTCGCAGGCCGAATCAACGCTTTGAGCAGATTCATTTCACGCTCAGCTGAGAAGAGCTTACCATTTTTTCAAGATTTACGCAAAAAGGCTAGATTCCAGTGGAGTGAGGAGTGCGAAGAAGCATTTAAAGTGTTGAAGGAACACCAGGCGGGGATGTCCTTGCTCACAAAGCCAATTCAAGGAGAACCTTTAATTCTATACTTATCTGTCGGGCAGCAGGCTGTCAGCTCTGTCCTGCTCAGAGAGGAAGGCAAGGTACAGAGGCCGGTGTATTACTGGAGCAAAGTACTTCACGACGCTGAAATTCGGTATGTGGAAGTAGAACGAGCAATGTTAGCTCTGGTTGGCACAACACATAAGCTGTGACCTTATTTCCTTTCACATAGCATAATTGTGCGAACCAACCTACCATTGAAAGTGATCATGGATAAGCCAGAGGCATCAAGGCGGGTGGTCAAGTGGATAATTGAGCTCAGCGAGTTCAACATAACCTTTGAGGCCAGAACAGCTATTAAATCTCAGGCACTAGCTGACTTCATGCAGGAAATGACCAGCTCTCCCGAGGATAAAAAATAATGGATAGTTTTTACGGACGGCTTGGTAGGAAGTCAGGGCTGCGGTGCAGGAATAGTGTTGATCGAACCAATAGGTGTGGCTACTGAGTACGCAGTGCGAATGAACTATGCTCTGTCTAATAACGCTGCTGAATATGAGGCCCTTCTGCGAGGAGTGCAAATGGCGAAGGATTTAAGGGCAGAATAGGTGTGCGCGAAGGTTGACTCACAGCTTGTATGTAGACAGATAAGTGGAGATCTTGAGACCAGAGATGAAAGCATGCAGAGGTACCTGGCTCGGTTTAGAGAACTAGCCAAGGGGATGAGGGCTCTGACTGTCCTCCAAATTCTTAGAGAGGAAAATGGGAGAGCAGACTATTTGGCTAAGGTAGCCAGCTCAGCCGTGGATTGCCAGGAAAGGGTGATCACTTTATTGATGGCAGAAAATGAATTTGGAACAGAGCAGTTATTTGCGGTGAATGAGAGAGAGGACTAGCGCTCTCCTATTCAGGCATACCTGGAAAAGGGAGAGCTTCCGGAGGATAAGAGGGAAGGAGCAAAGGTTAGAACCAAGTCTGCTCGTTTCTGTTTGGTCAAGGGGATGTTATTTCGACGAGGATTTGGGCGGCCTTTATTGCGATGTCTGAGCTTGGAGGAGGGCACCCATGTCCTCAAAGAAATACATGAGGGCTGCTGTGGTAATCACATGGGAGCAAGGGCCTTGGCCAGTAAAGTAATGCAGGCTGGTTATTTTTGGCCATCGCTGAGCAAAGTGGCTGAGGGCTTTGTTAAGAAGTGTGAAAAGTGTCAGAAGATGTCTCCCTTGACTCATCAACCAGCGGAAGAGCTCATGACAATGAGCTCTCCTTGCCCCTTTGCAAAATGGGGAATAGACCTTGTCGGCCCATTCCTGAAGGCTCCAGCCCAGAAGAGGTTCTTGATCGTGGCCATTGACTACTTTAGCAAGTGGGTTGAGGCTGAAGCTCTGGCAAAAATCACGGAAGAAGCAGTGATGGGCTTCATTTGGAAAAATATCATATGCCGGTTTGGCGTTCCAAGGGTTATGATCTCAGATAATGGTACCCAGTTCGTGGGTGCCAAAATTAAGCTTGGTGCACCAAGATGAAAATCCAACAACACTTTACATCTGTTTACCACCCGCAAGCAAATGTACAAGTTGAGGTGACCAATCGCACCCTTGTCCAGGGACTTAAGTCACGCTTAGAGAGGTCAGGGGGTAAGTGGGTGGAAGATCTGAGCGCAATACTCTGGGTCTACCGCACCAATCCTAAGGACAGCACGGGTGAAACCCCCTTCAGCTTGGTTTATGGCATGGATGCCATCATCCCCGTGGAGATTAGACTTGAAACCCACCGAATACATAACTTCGATGAAAATCAAAATGATGCATTGGTGCAGGACGCACTGGATTTAATCGAAGAAAAAAGAGATCAGACAGTGGTTAGGATGGAGCACGTGAGGGGGCAAATTCGGGCAGCTTATAACAGGACCTTCCGCAAGAGGTATTTCCAGGTGGGAGACCTGGTCCTACGAAGGGCTGACCTGGGAAAGGCCAAGGGAAAGTTGGATGCTACATGGCAGGGGCCATTACGGGTAACACAAACCTTGGCCGGTGGTGCTTACAAAGTGGAAGAAATGGATGGGGTTGAGATATCCCGAGCGTGGAACATTTCTAATTGATCGAAGAATTCTAAGCTCTCTAAGAAATCTTCTCCGTAATAGTACAGATTCGATTGTAGAGCGGTAAGCTTTCCCGAGCCGTGTCTCTCGAGGATAGATGTAATCGGCGGTCGATGGTTTTAGTTAATCTCTTGTTAAGCTAAATTAAGCTAATCTAATCCTAAGAAAGTATTAAGTCATTTGATTGGGTTTGAGTTTTATGCTAAAGTTTTGAATTTAAAAGGAGACTTTAATTAAAATAATGAAAATGAGGGTTTAGGGTGTTCGRTTCGTCTCCACGATTAATCGGTTTTCGCCGAGCACTTAATCCACGATTCGGGGTTGTCAATCCCAAATGTCGATCAAGTATTGAGGTCGTCAATCCCRATTCTCGACAAGCTCCGATTAATGGTTCTAAACGAACCTAAACCCTAAACCMCTAATTTCTAAACCAAATGCATCAAATTAAGCTTACAATWAAMAGATGATTCATGKAGGGAAATTCACAAGCATTTGAAAYTGAAATTGGTCAAAGAGCATTAGATGCAAAGAAGTCAAAATTATCAAAGAGGAAAGCTTCATACATCTTTTAAAGACTAAGAGCATGTCTAACTAAAAAGAGTAAAAAGCTTGAAAGAGCATCAATRGRGATTTGCAAGAACAAGWACAAACTAAAATCTAGAAATTAGAAATTGAAGAACAAGCAAGAACAACAACACCAACTAAATCTAACAACCAACACAACAAMAAATAMAACAATCATCAATAACAACACAAGGAAAATTAAAGGAAAGGAAATTACCAATTGCATTCAAATCAAAGCTCCAAATCTTCAAACTACAATCTCCACAAATGAAGGAGGTGTCACTCACTCCAACATTTGCTTCAAGAACAACTAACTAATTACTAACTAACAACTAACTAGCTAAACTAAACTAGATTAACTACTAAGATTCATGAGGGAAATTCACAAGCATTTGAAAC
>BMAC01000426.1:646139-662677 GCA_014905375.1 Phtheirospermum japonicum | reverse complement strand
TCTAGCTAAACCACACTAAGTTAAGGATTATGAACTAGGGTTTAAATTACATGGAATGGTAAAGGCTTGGAGGAAATGGAGAAAGCCCCAAATTCCACCAAGGAAGGGGATATGGATAAGGTAGGAGAGCTGGGCTTATTTATACAAAAAGGCAGGGGCAAAATCGTCAAAACGGGATAAAATCACAAATCTGGACTGCGTCTCAGTCGATCGACTGAGAGCAGTCGATCGACTGTCCAGTCATCGACTGCTTTCAAAATCGGCCAACCTCACTGGAATCCAGTCGATCCTGGCTGATTCAGTCGATGGACTGGACCATCAGTCGATCGACTACAAGCCAGTCGATCGACTGGCTCGGCTGCTCCGGCTTGATTTTCTCATTTCACTCTAAACGTCCCCCGGTTGGCGCTCCTCGTTCGCGCTGTGTTTCTTGATTTGCCCATTCCAATCTGAGTCGAGTGGGATGCTCCGAGCGTGCGCGGGACCGCTTGGTCATCCTACGGCCAAAAATACGAAAAAGGGTAAAAAAGTACGAAAAACGACTAAAAACCGTACAAAGGCAATAAAAACCTAAAACTAACAAAATAGGCCAAAACGACTTTTAATACCCATAAAACCAAGCAAAACACACGCGAATGCTACATAAAAAGGTAACAAAAATGCGTACAAAAAAGTACAAATCAACCACCCCACACTTAGAATGATTGCTTGTCCTCAAGCAATACTAATCTAGAATTACGAAACTACCCCCGGATAATCCTAAACTAATGCACAAAACCTAATTTGAGGACGTCGTATGCTATAATGCTCGTTAGCTCGGCTAAAAGGACGACAAAGATGTCTTTGACAAAGAAAGTTTAGATCGACTCCCGAAACCTAAAAATACTAGGTAACCCTCCAAGTCGGTCCCCTCGTCCTTGCCCCGGCTAAGGTCTATCCACGGTCGAACCGTTAATCGGCTCCCAACTAGCCCCCGATCGTCTACAACTCTCTTTAACAAACAAAATTCTAAAAAGAAGGAGAAAGAGAAAGCGTGCAAGGGTCGCACGTTTTATTACTTAATAACTACAAGGATTTATAACTTATCCTTGTTTTATTCATCATCATTTTTTCATTTTTCATTTTGAAATTGGTCAAAGAGCATTAGATGCAAAGAAGTCAAAATTATCAAAGAGGAAAGCTTCATACATCTTTTAAAGACTAAGAGCATGTCTAACTAAAAAGAGTAAAAAGCTTGAAAGAGCATCAATRGRGATTTGCAAGAACAAGWACAAACTAAAATCTAGAAATTAGAAATTGAAGAACAAGCAAGAACAACAACACCAACTAAATCTAACAACMAAYACAACAAMAAATAMAACAATCATCAATAACAACACAAGGAAAATTAAAGGAAAGGAAATTACCAATTGCATTCAAATCAAAKCTCCAAATCTTCAAACTACAATCTCCACAAATGAAGGAGGTGTCACTCACTCCAACATTTGCTTCAAGAACAACTAACTAATTACTAACTAACAACTAACTAGCTAAACTAAACTAGATTAACTACTAAACTAGCTAAACCACACTAAGTTAAGGATTATGAATTAGGGTTTAAATTACATGGAATGGTAAAGGCTTGGAGGAAATGGAGAAAGCCCCAAATTCCACCAAGGAAGGGGATATGGATAAGGTAGGAGAGCTGGGCTTATTTATACAAAAACGCAGGGGCAAAATCATCAAAACGGGATAAAATCACAAATCTGGACTGCGTCTCAGTCGATCGACTGGCAGTCGATCGACTGCTTTCAAAATCGGCCAACCTCACTGGAATCCAGTCGATCCTGGCTGATTCAGTCGATGGACTGGACCATCAGTCGATCGACTACAAGCCAGTCGATCGACTGGCTCGGCTGCTCCGGCTTGATTTTCTCATTTCACTCTAAACGTCCCCCGGTTGGCGCTCCTCGTTCGCGCTGTGTTCTTGATTTGCCCATTCCAATCTGAGTCGAGTGGGATGCTCCGAGCGTGCGCGGGACCGCTTGGTCATCCTACGGCCAAAAATACGAAAAAGGGTAAAAAAGTACGAAAAACGACTAAAAACCGTACAAAGGCAATAAAAACCTAAAACTAACAAAATAGGCCAAAACGACTTTTAATACCCATAAAACCAAGCAAAACACACGCGAATGCTACATAAAAAGGTAACAAAAATGCGTACAAAAAAGTACAAATCATTAATTTACGTAAATTTTATGTGTAATTTGATTTTGCAAAGTTTATTTATATAATAAGAATTCAGGTTTATTCTTGTTTTGCCAACTCGCGGATTTCTCTAAAGCCAGGATTGGCTAAGGGCGGATGCCCCATTTTCCTGACCTGATTGTCAGTTTAAGCCAGGATTGGCTAAGGGCGGATGCCCCCAGGATTGGCTAAGGGCGGATGCCCCATTTTCCTGACCTGATTGTCAGTTTAACTCAGGTTGGCTAAGGGCGGATGCCCCATTTTCCTGACCTGGTTGTCAGTTTAAGCCAGGACTGGCAAAGGGCGGATGCCCCATTTTCCTGACCAGGCCTGATTCTCAGTTTTAGGCCAGATACTCATGAAAGCGCTTGACCTGCCTATCAACCCAAGCCAAGAGTGGCATAAAGCAGATAAAAATGCTCGACTTGATTTAAGCCAGGTCTTTCCAGAGGAGGATGCCTCAATCCTCAAGACCTGAAGGTAAGTTCAAAAGCCAGAACTGACTAAGTTTGAAAATCCTAATTCGCTTGATTTGATTGAAGAAATAAACTAAAATCCGTTGAAATTTGCGAAGAAAATACTCTTGCATTTATCATAAAATTATGGCAAATTCAAAAGAAATTGCACACGCCTTCTACGAAGGCTGGCAAACTTGATTACAATGCAGGAAACAAAACAGAAGAACAGAAAACTCAACAAAATCCCAGAAACATTTAGCCATGAGAGGAAGAGGCCCTCCGATCAGAGGCCAGAACACGACGGACACGCCACAGCTCACGCTCAGTTTCGTGGTAGTGATGGCGGTACTTATCGGCTCGCTCAGATATGGCATGAGCTTTGCTGGCGAAAATAGTTAACCGGTTCACCGACTCCATCAAGTTGGCCTTCTACTCTTGCAACTGATGATTCAGTTGACACAGCTCAGCCCACTCTCGCTTGTAGTGGTGCTTCTTCTGTCTCTTCCTCTCCAAGAGTCGATACAGATAGCTAATCTTCTCTTGGATCACAAACAGTTTGTCGGAAAGCTTGAAATTTTCGACGAACAGAGAGATGTTCTTTCGTTTCACAGAGTCAAGCTCTTCGAGTAAGGAAGAAGAAGGCATTGCAGAAATTGAAGAAAAACAAATCATACATGCACATATATAAAGGAAATGAAGGCACGTGCTAAGGAATAAAATTACTATGGTTTCTAGAAAACCGAGAAACCCTAGAATCCCAAGAGTCATTACACGACAAAAGATCATTTATTACCATTAAATATTGTTCAGCGTACAAATCCAGAAAAAGATAAACACAGACCAGCCACACATGCAAACATCAGGTCTGATCAAAAAGGAAAACAAAAGAGAGCCGCCCTAAGCCTAAGTCTCAGCATCCAGCTCCTCAGCCAATTGCTCCACAGCATCCTCAGCTAAGGCGCCCGGTGAAGCCCCATTGGGCAGCTCACCCAGACTGCGAAGGTTGGGGAAGGAGAAGAGGCAGGAACGGTCAAGGCAAGAGCTTGGTCTGGATGAGACTACTCTGGCGCAGGAGAATGAAAAAGGGCAAGGATGTGTCCAGCAAACTCAGCAGGCCCAGCAGTATGAAGGCAGTCTTGCTCTGGAGCATAAGTAAATGAGGTAGGCTCAGGAGGAGTCTCTAGAGGCAGTTTTCGGTCAAAGGGAGCCCCGGGATGCTCTGAGGCCCACTTGGCTTGCTGGTCCAGGCCAAAATGATAATAGCCTATGGCCTCTGGAACGAGTAGCATATAAAGCTCCTTGGACCCCAGGAAGGCTTGTCGGGTCTCCTCCCTGGCGAGTTGGACCAGCTTCGAACCCTCTTCCGAGTTTAGAAACTCGGTCTTCCATCCTTCTCTGGCCTTCGCCAGGTTCTCATTGGCTAAGCTCCTTGCCTCATCCAGAGCCTCATCCCTCGCCTCAGAACGAGCCATCTCCACTACCTTTGCCTGGGCTTTCTTCACCTCGGCTAGCTCATCCTTCATCTCTTTTAGCTCACCCCTCTGTTTCTTCGGCTCGACTCCTCGATCCTTATCTAGAGACTCGAAGCGCTCCTCCTTCACGCGCAACTCCTTATTTTCTTTGATCACGTCGAACTAGATCATAGATCTGGTGGCTAGAGTGGCCAAGATAGCTCTCTTGGAAAGAGCCTGATTATAAGAGAGAGGGTTAATACTTAGACAAGTGATGTAAAAGGGGAAAAGAGAAGGAAAGAAATTTACTTGCGCTTCGTCCTAGCACCAGGACTCCAAGAGCTTGCGGTCTTTCATCTTCTCCAGGTCTTGCTGGTCTGCCGGTAGGCATTGCCTACGCATATACTGGAGAGCCACCTCTCCTGAGCAGTTGAGGACCGAGTTAATTGGAGGGGGAGTGCTGCGTGTAATTGGAGCAAGGGATGTTGGGGCACGACCGCCCAGAGTTAGGCGGGGCCTCTTGGACAGAGGAACGACATCCTCCTCGGACTCGGAGGAAGGACTCGTGGCGGCTGTGGACGAAGGGGCAGCCGAGATGGGCTGGAGCCTGGTACTTGAGAAGGGTTGGGGCCCGTTACTTGGGAAGGAGTGGAGCTCTGGACCTGGGCAGGAGAGGAAGAACCCACTTCTCGAGCAGCTGTTTCTAGGGTCGTCTCCGTCCCTTTTATGGCAGCTACAATTATCTGGCGCATCATCCTTTCTGAAAAGAGAAAAGGATAAGACTTATGAAAAATAAAGTACTAAGAGACAGACAAGGATATAAAGAATTTTACCAATCTCCCGGGTTAGAGGGCTCGTTTCTAGCCGCTCGTTAAAGAAATCCAGAACGAAGGGAAGAAGGAGGTCGGTCACATGAAGGGGATTCCCATTAAGGGTAGAGATGATTTTTTTCAGACGGGGAGACCTATCTGCGGCAGCTAACTGACGATAGGGGGATAGCTTATCGATGGGCTTAGGGTCAAAACCCCAGTCCTAATCACAGTAGACAAAAAAGAACATCTTCCTCCAAGCTTTGTTGGAGGAAGGGAGCCCATGCAGGAAATGAACTCCAGGTCTGGCGCTGAGATAGAAGCAGCCAGGGTAAGAGCTCTTGGCCTGATAAAGTTGGTAGAAGGTTTGAGCAGTGGGATCCAGGCCAGTATACCACATGGCCAGATTGTAGCATACTATAATCCTAATAGAATTGGGGGTAAATTGCAAGACTGGGATTTTGTACATGGCGGCGATTTCAAGCATCAGAGGGTTCACCGAAGTCACAAACCCGCCTGAAACTGGTCGACATAGAAAGTTAACCAGCCGACTGGCGCCTCGCCAGAATGCCCGCCGAAGGGCGATAAGGATCGAATTGTTCAGAGAGCATATATTTATAGCGCAGCTCCCCAACAGATCTATCGCTAAGGATGGAGGTGACTTTTGGGTGATCAGGGATCGACGGAGGATATTCTAAACCCCCTGAGGAAGAAGAGGTGGCCGCAGGAGGGGAAGATGGTGAAGATGAGAGGGCTACCGCCGCCGGAGAAGGAGAGATAGTTGGAGGAGCGTCAGGAGGAGAAGAAGACGATGACATTACCGGAAATTTAAAAAGAGAGGACGGAGAATGTACCTGGTCTATGAGGGTGGCCAGAAAAACTGAATCTGAAAACTTGCCAGAGTACTAGAGAGAAAAAGAGAAGCTTTAGAGTTTTTTCCAAAATGAAAATGTGAAAGTGAGAGAGAGAGAGAGTGTCCAGCGGGAATAAAAGGCAAGTAGATAAATTCAAAAAATGAGAATCGAGGAAAAAGCGGGATTTGATGGGACCCCCGCATTTAATGCAGGACAGATGAACAGTACCCTAGGCAGTGAGCTGGAACGCTGATTAGCATAGATTTGTCCTTATTTTTATTAGCTTTTTAGTTCTTTTTCTATTTGTTTTTGGTATAAGTTGGATGATTTAAGCTTAATTTCGTATTTTTATATTTCCAGCTTATTTTACCGTATTTTGATCATAATCGATAAGAATAGGTGATTATTCGTTATTTTTCACCTTACATCTAAGTAACCAGAAGAGTTCAGTGCGTAAATAGATGAAGTTCGATGTTTAAAAGTGGAGAACGAGCTTTTCGGTGAACGAGTATCAGAAAGATCGAGAAAAATGAGACGTACGCTAAGTTGTGTCGGTCGACGCAATCGTCGATGCGGATCCTGCACGCGACGGTCGACATTCTGTCGACGCCAAGTCGACGCAACTCTCTGAAGCGTCGATCCAAGAGTGCGTCTGTCGACGCCAAGTCGACGCAACTTGCTGTTTCGTCGATCCAAGACCCCGTTAGTCAATGCCCCCGCCCAGTCGATGCAAGCACACAGGCAGCGTCGACGCTGAGCTCTAGCACGCGTCAGTCGACGCGACATCGACGTGGCTGCCCAGAAATGCATTTTTAGGGCTTCTTGTGCGCCAAGACATGCTATATCTATAAATACCCTTCATATTTCGGATTTTTAAGAGGGACACGACTACCTAAGAGCAGGGACACGACTACCTAAGAGCAAAGACGACTACCTAAGGTTAGAAAGCACAGAAACAACGCATTTTCACACTCCGTTACGAAGTTGGAGATCGAGATTGAAGATTCAAGTCCGTACGACTCAAGATTCACTTCAATTCGAGATTTTCGCCTCAACTCTGGAATAGCTAGAGATTTTTACCGATTTCAGTAGTTACAATAAGTTTTCTGAACTCTTAGTTAATTTCGTAGTTAATTTTGTAGTTAAATTCTTAGTTAATTCTAGAAATAGTTTAATTAGTTTAATTATTTCATGGTTGGATATTGAATTAATCTAGTTTATTTATGCGAATTAGTTCATGCTTTATATTCCTGTTTTTGATTCTTATGATGCAATTGCTTCGTGATAGTTTATTATATTCATGTTCTTAGATTCGTTAATTAAGTTAAATTTTCCGTTGCATTTTATTGGTAGTTTAATTATTGCTCGTAGTTGATAATCTAGTTTTAAATAATTAGTTTAATTAGTTTTAGTTTTAACATTGCTTAGTTTACAATGTTCAATTCAAAATCTCAAAAAAACCCCAATGTATATGTATTTTATGATAGTTCGTGCATTGAGAAAAACGTCTAGAGACCGAACAGTTGTTTCCTCGAGAGAATCGACTTGAGTCAAACTCACCACCCTACAAGTTCCTCGTACTCTTGCGAGCAAACTTATGTGTTTTTAAATTAAATATCTTTAAAGGGGTGCACAAAAGTTTGGATCAAAAATTTGGCGCCATTGCTGGGGAAGCAACGAGTAGGAATTAAAGATGTTTTTCATTTTATTTTCTTTTTACTTTTCGCACTTGATTTGGGTTTTTGCCACTTGGTACGTTGATTTGTTGTTGAGTTTATGCAAGGTAGGCGATCACTCCAACGCGACCTTGCACCATTCATCGACAACATCCATCGTTCAAACCCACCAAGACCAAGGCCCCTTCTTATTCCCGAGAACAATTTTTCAACAGCGACTGATTTTGTTTGCGACCGAGTTCCCGACACGATGTTAGGAGCACAATCGATTCGAAATGGTGATTCCTCACCAAGATCACCTCCACGCCCAATGCGAAACGGGTATGGTAGTGAACCAATCGTTATTCAAGGACAACCACAGCCTCGAGCTTATTGGGCTAATTATCAACAAAATGTAGAGAATTTGAGACAAGACGCAGGGAGAAATGAAGGAGTCAACCAACAGCACAACATAGTCAATCACCAACCGAACATGGCAAATATGAGGCAAAACGAAGAAAGGAACGACGATCTCAATCGTCAACACAACATCGAGAACATGCCATTCAGGAATGAAGACTTTTATCAGCATAACGAGCATGCTAACAATCATAGGCACGTGAATGATTGGTTGGAAGATCAAAATCATGGCTACGAACAAGACCATTTTGAAAGGAGATACGAGCGCGACAATGATTATGAAAGAAACGCATATGACAACCGCTACGAAAGAGCTCAGCACCAAGTTAGAGAACCAAGGGGAGATCGTTCACCTAGACAGTGCGATTTGGCGCGTCCGAAGGTAGTACCTTTTAGGTCCGCTATTGTTTTTGGACCAACCACAAGGAAAGTGGAGATTAAACCACATCAACTTAATTTACTCCCGACTTTCCACGTAGGAGCCCATGAAGACCCTTTGGCGTTTTTGAACTATTTTGTTGATGAAGTTGGAAGATTTGTGGTTCATGGCCTTAACCAAGAAGAGGTGCGAATGATTTGTTTCCCGTATAACATGAAGGACAAAGCAAAGTCATGGCTACTATCCCTAGAGCCTGGTTCGTTGACTGACTGGGAGATGATAAGCGAGAAGTTTTTAAACCAGTACTATTCAGCACAAACAACGGGACATCTTACGAGACAAATTGCTACCTTTGAACAGTTAGATGGAGAGCTATTTCATGAAACGTGGGAGCATTACAAGACTCTTTTGAAAGCTTGCCCCTTCCACAACTACACTTCGGAGATGACTAACCAATATTTCTTTGATGGATTATTGGACCATGGGAAAAGAGAAGTAGAGATAGCGGCAGGAGGAGATTTTGGAGATTTGATAGCTCCCGAAGCAAGACGAGTGTTTGAGAAGCAAAGCGAAAACCTAGACAAACCAACTCTCGGCCTCGTAAATTAAAAGTTAATGAGATATCCATTCCCGATCCTGATTTAGACGACGGAAAATTAGTCAAGGCAAAATGCGAGGAGATATTTGATGAGAAATTGGCAGCCTGGAAGGCCGAGCGGGTAAGCAAGGCCTCTTCAAGGAAGGTTGCTGCGACGTTTCACCAATGCGGATCCCCGAACATTTAGCAGTAATGTGCCCAAATAATGCTGAACAACATGAAGACGTTAACGCAATCCAGAATTATTCAAATCAAGGCCCCAGAAAGTTTACCGTGCAATGTGATAATCCTCTTTTTAAATGAGGCCCAGGAAGTCCGAATTATATGCCACCCGATCCGCAATACCCACCACCATTGCCACCACCACATGCACAAGCACCATTGCCACCACCACAAAATAATTTCCATACGCAAGGACAGGTGCCTACAACAGTTCAATCAACTGATCATCTTTTGGTTTGGCAGCAGAATCAAGTGGTCGAAACTATTAAAAACCGAGATAGACTTACGGACGTTAGAAACAAAATCACCGACATGAAAAAGGCTATTCTTGAGAATACGTCTGGGTAGAGAAAACTTGAAACAGCAATAGGTTAATTATCAACTCACCTAGCCAAGCTCTCAGACGAGAAAGGAAAACTTCCAAGTCAAGCAGAATAGGCATCAGCAGTTCATGTCCTTCGCAGTGGAATGAAGATCGATAACGGAGTAGTTGACCGAGATGATGAGGTCGAAGTGGAGAATAGAACACCAACTCCTAGCTAGGGCGATGACTCTAAACCAGTAAATCAGCTGCATAAATCCTCTAATCGATATGTTCCTGGATCCATTCAAGGGACGATTCCGAACAACGCCCTTGGCAAAGACGATGTTCCTAGACCACCACCGCCGAAATAGTTAACGACGCCGATCAAGGATGCTGTTTCTTTTCCAAGCCATTTGCGTCCAGCGAAAGAGAACAAAAGGTTCATGGAACTATATAACTTATTGAAGAACATCAATACCAACTTGCCACTTTTGGAGGTAACCAAAACAATGCCCGCCCATGTAAAATTTTTCAAAGAACTTGCTTCAAGAGAGAGACGCTTGGCGTCAAACCAATTTGTAACAATGCCAAAGGAAGTTAGCGTGGTTTTCAAGAAGCTATTACCACCCAAGGAATGCGATCCTGAAAGTTTCTGCATCACTATTACATTGGCTAATGGACAAAAGGCAATATGAATGTTAGATCTTGGAGCAGGAGTTAATCTAATGCCTTATTCGATTTAACAAGAACTTGATCTTGGACCACTGAAACCGACCACCATGCTACTACAATTGGCCGATCACTCAATTCGACTACCTTTGAGGATAGTTGAGGATGTTTTAATACAAGTTGGAGAGTTAGTAATTCCAGTTGATTTTGTGGTTATGGATGTTGGCGAAGTATCGACTGAGAGAATGGAGCATACCATTTTACTGGGGCGCCTGTTTATGTCTACCTCTCATACTCTGATTGATGTTCACAAGGGGAGGATGACGATGACCGCTTTTGGCGAAAAAGTGACGTTTTCTCTAAAGGATATTCAAAATACCCCTACCCCTGCCATGCTAGATGATTGTTCGTTCGTTTATCCCATTGCATCATGCATTCACGAGCTAAAGGGAGTCGTGATTATGGACGAATTAGGCGACGGGAACGATGCCGGATTTCCAAGGAAGGAGGGTGGTACTCAAGAAGTTGACTTCGGTGAGGAGTTTGATGAGTTTGACGACGAGAAGCATATGAGTGGAGAAGATCTGATCGAGTTACTAGGGATTGACATAAATGATATTATTGAAGAATTTCGAGATGAATTTTATATGGAGAGCAAGACACCTAAATTCAAGCAAAAGGTAGATGTGAAGCCACCGACAAATCATTCGATGTACGATTCCCTCGACCCCAACAAAATTTTTAACTATACAAGGAACAAGGGCGAGGCGTTCAACAACACTTGGATGCCAAATAGGAAGAAAACGAAAGAGGTTCGCACCAAGGAAGTTAAAAACATGCAGTATGAGGTTGGGCAATTAGTGTTGTTTAATAAGGAACGTAAGTTTGACCCGAATGATTTTGAGGCTGCTTGGAGTGGACCATTCTTGATAAAAGAGATGGACGAATATGGAGTAGCCACGTTGTATGATGAGGTCAGAAAATCATCCCTTCAAGTTCACAAGCATAGACTGAAACCTCATCACGACGGAGGAAAGAAGAATTGAGATCTCAAGTTGGTGGAGTTTGGAGACCCATCGTACGGTTGGAATTAAACGAACAATATTGCGTCGAGCAAGTGACGTTAAAATTTGTGCTTCTCGGGAGGCAACCCGAGCTTTTTGTATCCTTTTGTATTTATTTTCAGTTTATTTAATGTTTTGTTTTGGTTTTTATCTTTTTAGAACAGATGGAAGAACTCGAACGAGGGATACTGATAAATCAAGCAGAGAAAAATCGACCCAGGAATTCCGCTCGCGTCGATGCCGAGACTGCTCGCGTCGGGCGACGCGGCGTCGACGCATCTACCGAGAAATTTCACTCTGTAGCGTCGATTGGGTTCGTGTCGGTCGATGCATCATCGCCGCGAACCCCGTACTTGGCCCAAAAGCATTTATAACCGGATTCTGACCCACCAACCCGACCCACATACGTCTTGACCCGCGTCCAAACCCAGAAAAACAGCTTAAAAATCGACCTAACCCCCTTTTCCTTCACTTTTCAATCCCCAACTTCAACTTCTTCCTTCTTTTTCCAAAAATTTTCTTTCTTCAAAATTCTAGAAAACACTCACCAAACTTCACCACCAATTCACAACAATTCAACCAACATATACCACATACCCAGAAATTTCCACCCCCAACTTCCTTTTGAGCAATATCTCCAAAATGGGCTACGTGGGGTTTGGGGCAATTTCCGGTAACAAGCTAATTCGAGCTTCAATCATCGAGGTACTTCGCTTAAAACTCTCTTGGGACTATTATATTTGTGATTGGTTGTGTTTGAGAAGCTTTTGGTGCAATAATTGCTCAAGTTCTTAGCTGGTTGAACACACACGCCAAGTGTTCGACGAAATTCTCCAAATAACCAAAAAGTTTTATTTTCAAGATTTTTCATTCCCGTTCGACTTCTACTTGATTGAAAATGTCTCGAGCGGGAAAATGTAAGGATATTTCGGTGGAAATACGGAGCATCGTTCCCAATTTTCGACAAGAAGGAAGGGGACATTTTTTAAAATATTCGACAATAGGGGTTCGCAACCCATAGGACTTTGAACATCAACGTAATCGAGGAGGCCTCGAATGGATCGGAGCACCACACTGACCTCTCTCGTTATGTCGACGGCCTCGGTTGTGGGTATTTCGCCCGCATGCACCTACCCGGATTTAGCGAGCTTATGCTCGAGTTTTTCAATACTTTGGCAATCCGGAACGACGAGACGTTCACATGTAGGATAGGTGGTAACGACGTTCATGTGGAAGAGGAAATTTTTGGCAACATTTTTGGTTTCCCGACCGAAGGGGACCACTCGGTAGGCGTTCAAGACTTCGATTTAGCCTCTTTAGGGGGGGATCATAAACGGGGGAAACACGGGCGATTGTAAGCGATTTCCTTGCTCGAAGATTCAAGACGAAGCCCTCTATGTCGCCTACAAGATCCTCGGCCACATCATTTTATGCAAAAACGAGGCCACCTACGCGACCAAGTCCGAGATCTACGTTCTACAGTGTCTTATTGACGGTCGTCAAGTCCGGCTATACTCGTTGATTTTGAGTGGACTCTACAATGTTACCAAGGGTACGCCGGGTAGCAAAATGCCACTTCTTTCCTTTGCATTGTACATTACCGGCCTCGACCGTCACTTCGGGTTTGATCCGGTCGGAAACGGCTTGCATCCACTCGGGACGACTTCACTTTCTTTGACACGTGCCCTGCACCCCGAGTGAGGTCTTCGACTCAAAGAGGCTCCTCGTCTCGACTAAACGATGAGGATGGCGACACGACAATGGAGCTGGCCCCATGTACTAATTCTGGCACGAGCCCCGATTGGGGCCAATTTTTTGAGGATAACAGAGCATTTCAATTGAAGATGTTCGATAAGCTCCAAATCATCGACGACAAGATCGACACGAACCACGAGCACAACTGGCGGAGCTTGAGGAATATGTGAGCTCGTATTTCGAGGCTCGAGGAGCATTTTGAGGCATCGTTCCCCTAGCCCAGAATGGACGTCGATGATGCTCCCGAGGATGATGGATCCCGCGAGTTTTGACATCGTTGTATCTTTATTTTTATGCTTTAAAAAAATTAAATAAAAAAAATTCAAAAATATTTTTATTTTCTTTATTTTTGTTTGTTTCGTTTTTTTAGGACATCTCATATCACGTATGATGGAGCACCGGCAAATTGCACAAATCAACGAGTAGTGGCTCGACCTTCTCAAGGATGTTTTTCTTACCTTCTTCTTTTTGATTTTTGATGTATTTGTGGCAATCAGAAGATTGCTGGGACTTTTAGAGAGGGGGTGGCCGAGTGTGATTTTTATTACTTATTTGTGTAATTTTTATTTGGCCTGTAATAATTTAATTCTTTAACGTGATTAATTACTATTCCCGCGCTGAATTGTGTTTGTCTGGCTTGCCTGTCGAAGTTGACTAAGTTTGATTTGAGGTTCTAGTCTTTGAGCGTGTATAAGTGCATAAATTTTTCAAACTTATTTATTTATATATTGTAAAATGGTACTTGGACGCAAATGATTTTGCAAAATCTTTAAAGCAGCATCAATTCAAAACTTTTTCGTGCAATAAGCTTGTGAGTAGCCTGAGTGTTTATCATCTTTGCATGTGCTTGAATGAGTTTTGATTTGATATCTCTTTGAAACCGCTGTGTGTAGTTGACTTTGAAAATGAGGTTAAGGCACAGAAAAAAACCCTATCCCGGCCATATCCATATATTTTTAGCCACTATAAATTCCGAATGGGCCCCTCATATCTAAATTATCCATGCCTATAGCCCTGAGTGTTTATTGAGTAGACCACTACAACCCATTAAAAGCGTGGGGTAGGAGTTCGTATTTTTATTGGTTATTAGAGTTTTTGAATTTTTATTAGGAATTTATGAATTTATGGATTTTTGTAATAAAAGACCACCATCAGAAAAAGAAAAAAAAAGAGAAAAAATGACCCCATAAAAATAATAAAAAGGGGATAAAATAAAGAAAAAGAAGGATGGTGGGTCTAGGTTGAATTTTGTTAGTCATTGCCTAAGCGCTAAAAGAGGCTTGTATATATTGTTTATTTTTGCATGAAGCCTAATGTTTAAGAAGCAAGAGTTGTGTTTGAAAAATAAGCATATTATGAGCTTTTATGGTGTTTAAGTGGTTCGAGCAAAAGTCGGTTAGAGTTACGAGTTGAGAAATAGCCTATGTTGAAGGCTACGTTATGAGTGTTTAGTGAGGTTTTTCTTTTGAACGAGGTGAAGCACATTTGCTTCTCGATTAGAATACGTTGAGTGAGTTATTTAGCCACACGCCTTATATATTCCATACCCGTCCAAAGAGCCTTACATCACAACCCGTAAAGACCTTTTGCGATTCTTAGTTTTGACAACACACTTAATTTGCGATTGAAAAGAGATTGATTTTCCGTGCTTGTTTATTGTGCATGTATTTGTATGATTTGAGTGTATACACGTCCCATGCAGCAATGCTTGAATGCTTTTGAGCGTACACGCACATATTTATTTCCCTTTTTGAGAGGATGCATGATTTTGATTTTGAAGCGACGATGTAATAGAGGTGAAGTGTTTGACGTTGCGTGATTTGTACTGATCGAAGAGTTCTTAACACTCTAAGAAATCTTCTCCGCAATAGTACGGAGTCGATTATAGAGCGGCAAATTATCCCGAGTCGTGTCTCTCGAGGATAGATATAATCGGCGTTCGGTGTTCTAGTTATTCTCTTGTTAAGCTAAATTACACTAATCTACTCCTAAGAAAGCAATAGTCATTGATTTGGGTTTGAGTTTTGAATTTAAAAGAACACTTTAATGAAAATAATGAAAATGAGGGTTTAGGGTGTTCGATTCGTCACGATTAATCGGTTTTCGCCGAGCACTTAATCCACAATTCGGGGTTGTCAATACCGAATGTCGATCAAGTATTGAGGTCGTCAATCCCAATTCTCGACAAGCTCCGATTAATGGTTCTAAACGAACCTAAACCCTAAACCCCTAATTTCTAAACAAGTTGCATCAAATACAAATTAAAGATTGCAAATTGGAAGAGGAGAAAGGAGGGAGATTTAAGCATTTGAAATTGAAATTTGTCAAAAGGCATTAAATTTAAGAGAAGTCAAATTGCTCAAAGAAGAAAGACCCATTTGGCTTTTGAAAACCCAAGGTTTGCTTGAACAAATGGGGTAAAAAGCTTGAAGATGCAACAATGGAGTTTGGCAAGAACAAGAACAAACTAAAATCTAGAAATGAGAAATTGAAGGGGACCGACTTGGAGGGTTACCTAGTAGTTTTAGGTTTCGGGAGTCGATCTAAACTTTCTATGTCAAGACATCTTTGTCGTCCTTTTGGCCGAGCTAATGAGCATTTTAGCATACGACGTCTTGAATTAAGTTTTGGTGCATTAGTTTAGGATTATCCGGGGTAGTTTCGTAATTCTAGATTAGTATTGCTTGAGGACAAGCAATCATTCTAAGTGTGGGGTGGTTGATTTGTAGTGTTTTTTACACATTTTTGTTACCTTTTTGTGTCGCATTAGCGCGTGTTTTGCTTGCATTTACGGGTTTTAGGAGTCGTTTTGGCCTATTTCGTTAGTTTTAGGTTATTATAGCTTTTGTGCGGTTTTTAGTCATTTTTCATACTTTTTTACCCTTTTTCATTTTTTTGGCCGTAGGGTGACCAAGCGGTCCCGTGCACGCTCGGAGCATCCCACTCGACTCGGATTGGATAGGGCAAAGCAAGAAAACACACGTGAACGAGGAGCGACAACCGGCGGACGATTAGAGCGAAATGAGAAAACCGAGCCGGAGCTATCTGTCAGTCGATCGACTGCACTCCAGTCGATCGACTGCACTCCAGTCGATCGACTGAGTTGTAGTCGATTGACTGGTCGGTCGACTGAGGGTTGAAATCGACTGGCGGGCAGAACGTTTGGAGAATTTTTGAAAGCAGTCGATCGGCTGACCCTAGTCGATCGACTGCCAGTCGATTGACTGCTCCTCAGTCGATCGACGGAGATGCAGTCCAGCTCAGGATTTTGACAATTTTGCCCCTGTGTTTTGTATAAATAAGCCCAACCTTATCCAAACCCTTCCTTGGTGGAATTTGGGGCTTGCTCCATTTCCTCCAAGCCTTTACTCTTGCTTTTCAAAAACCTAGCCCATAAATCCTTAGTTTAATGTAGTTTTAGCTTAGTAGTTAATCTATTTTAGCTTAGTTGGTTAGTTTTTAGTTAGTAGTTAGTTAATTGTTCTTAAGCAAGTGTTGGAGTGGGTGACACCTCCCTCATTTGTGTTTGTGAAGCTTTCTCATTTGTGGATCTTGAGTTTAATGCAATTGGTACTTTCTTTCCCTTAATTCTCTTGTGTAGTTATTGTTGATTGTTGGTATTGATGTTGTGTTGGTTTTTAGATTTAGTTTGTGTTGTTGTTCTTGGCATTGTT
>BMAC01000426.1:605921-616931 GCA_014905375.1 Phtheirospermum japonicum | reverse complement strand
TTTTCTGGGTTTTTAAGGTGGGAGGGGGTAACTCTTGTATTGGAGGGCACCTCTCTCGACCTCATGATTTGTTGAAAGTTTGTAAGGGTGTTATGGCGCGGAAAAGGGTAGCTTTGATACCTTTCCCGGCCAAGCGAGCTATTGATAAAAGTGGATATTTGTGAGAAGATAGTTAGTACATCTTTCTCGGTTAAATGGTTTGAGATAATTGTTATCATGGCAGGGAGATGGGTAACTCTGGACTGGAGGGCACCTCTCCCGACCTGATAATCGATCCAGAGTTATAATTTTTATGTGATTTAAATTCGTGAACTGGGGAGAGGGTAACTCCTGTGTTGGAGGGCACCTCTCTCGCAGTAAAATTGAAAGTGATGGTAAGTTGATGCTTGATTGGAGTTTGTGATTGTGAAAGTGTCGTTGTGGTGGTGGGAGACGGTAACTCTGGACCGGAGGGCACTTCTCCCGACAAGTCGAGCTGTTCAATTGCGCAAATAATTTTGTTCTTTGTGAATATGTTTTATGATATTTGTAATATTAAGGGGAAGGTGAACCGCACTGAGGCGTACCCCTTCCGACTGATTGAGTGGATTGTGATCGCGTGAGGTACAGGAAAAGTTGAAATAGCATTTCTCCTATTCCAATGAAATGGAGATTATTTTGAGTGGTTGCATAATGTTTGACGAGTTGTTTGATTTTTTATAGTTATATGGTTATGGTGTTATTGATTTCTTGAATAAGTATTATCTTTGCGAGCTAAGATGACTATTTGCAATATGAGATCTTGTGATGAGCAGGACATAATAGTGTCTTATGGCAAGATTATATTTTTTGATACTGAAAGTGCATAGATAAAATAAATAGTGGATAAATTGTTCATAACAGTTGAAAGGTGATTAAATGTTCTGGATAGTTTTTTCGATTGTGGAAGCCTCAGCAGGAGGATTTGTGTGAGTTGGCTCGGATGTGGGGTTGATGGCAGGTTCTGAAGCAGGCAATAGGTCGTCTAGGGGTGTCTTTAGCTCGGCATAGACCCCCGCGGCCAGGGCTGCTCGACTTTGACAGGACAGCCACCACTTTGCATAGATGGATTTTGTCCAGTCGCCCTTGAAACAGCTAAATGGAGTTAACTTGTTGATGATGGCCTCGATGTCGGGGGTGTACGGACGTTCAGCGCAGCGACCTCCTCCTTGATCATGTTCGCTGCACTGGAAACCCATTCAGTAGCCCCGCCAGCCATCAATCCGAAATAGATAGAGGATTTCTCGTATGCCTTGATGAGCTCCTGACGGTACGCGTCGATGAATTTTCTGCCGACCTCACTAATGAGGAAGGTTTGACGACCTTCAGATATACCTTTTTTATAATTCATCTTGAGAAGTTTTGGGATCCTTTTCTTATGGAGGGCGAGCTCTGTTGTTGTTCGGCTAAGCTCTTCTGTCTTTTGGTTTAGTTCGCCGTTCACACGAGTGGCCTCGTCCTTCAGACTGTTGATTTGGCTTTTGGAAATGACTATCTCCTCTTCACGGGCCTTCAACAATTGGAGTGTTTTATCCAACTCCCCTTGTGTCAGGGAGAACTGCCGGGTTTGCTGTTCAGCTTGTGTGGTTAGCTCGTCAACGGTTTTCTGGAGGTCGCTCGCAGATGAACGAGCTACGAATTCCGCCGAAAATTTAGCGAACAGAGGCTTCAGCTGCAATCATTACATTGTGAGTGCGGGATTTATAAATGAGTTACGGAATGAGTTATGGGCAAGGATCTTTGGTCTATACCTGCTTGAGAGCGTGCTTGCTGAGAAGAGCTTCGACGTCGTCAGCGTCATCCAACTTTGTTAACACTTTACTCAAGCTAGACGCGCTAGTCGAAATTGGTGCCGGGCCCCTGCGGAGGCGATGTTTCTTTTGCTCCGGCGGGCTAGGGCTAGGGCTATGGCTCCTCGCCGTTGGGATTTTAGGAGCATCCTGGAGAGGACGTTTGCCTTTTTTTTGCAAGGTCGCTTGATTAATTGGACCTCTCCCTCTTCCTCGCTGGCTACCCCGAGCACTTGTCGTATGGCCTCGTTTGTCTGGGTAGGAGCTTTGGATTGAGGGGAGGGCTGTTTTTGTTCTTCTTCAGTGTGGGTCGCCGCACAATTCTTGATGAAAGCCACTGCATTAATAGAGAGATTGTTATTATTTGGTTCACGTTGTAATGGATGAGTTGTAATTGTGAAGCCTAAAAGAACCTACCAAATTCATCATCTGTGATGGCGAGGTGAGGTGCCACTGGGCGGGAGTCAATGCCCACGTAGGGAAACATGTCGGATCGGTTGGTGAGGAGTGTTATATCGAATGGGTGTTTGCTCCATTCCTCGAGCTGATCAAAGTACTTTTTGTACAAACGGGGGCACTCTTTGGAGGTGGTTGGTTTATATTGTTTGGGAGTGCGGTTTTTTAGTTCGTTTATGAAAGGCCATTCTTCAGTGTTATAGATAAAGAAGAAGTTCTTCCTCCACTCGGGGACTTTGTTGGGAGGATTAATGAGAAAGCGAGCTAACCCTGATCGAGCGGAGAGATAGAAAGAGTTTTGTTGGTATTTTATTTGGAAGCAAAAATGGAAGAAGCCTGGGTCAGGATTGGTTTTGTAATATTCACACAATAGGAGGTACCCTGCCAGATACTTCATGGAGTTGGGGGTTAATTGTAAAGGTGAAATGTTGTACAGGTTGGAGATCTCTATGTAGAAGGGGTGAGCTGGAAACCTAAACCCCGCTACTAGTAGTGTATCGTACATGGTGATATGGTTGGGCGGAGGTCGCAAGGGGTCTGCATGTGGCCCTTCGGGTAGGACCATCTTGGCAGTTTTCGGTAGGTTGAGAATTCTCTTAAATTTCTCTAATTTGGGACGCTCGGGTAATATCCARTAGTTGTATTTAATTTCTTTGGTTGAGGGAGAAGAGAGAGGCAGKTCGCTGATGGATAGGGAGGAGGCTATGGTCAYGGGGTTCTCCCTAAAGTGTTCGCAGGGTGGAGGTTTATTGGATATGGGTAGAGGGATACCCTCCGGAATAGGTGTAAGGGCTAGTGATGAAGAGGATGTGATTTCGAGGAGGTTGTCTTTGGAGGTTTGAGTTTCCGAGAGGGCTATGGTTTGGGCTTGAAGCTCCGACCATTTTACATCACCTTCTGGTTCGTCGCGGAGGCCGGAAGAAGGTAAGAGGGGTTGTTTTTGTCTAGTTTCGATTATAAAAGGGTTTTCAGAGGGATCAGAATCAGGGGAAAGAGCTGAACTCTGTGAATTATTAGTAGGGGACGCTGATGCCATCGGAAAATAAAATATATTCAAGGGAGGAGTAGCACAAAACAAAAATATCTCAGCAAATGCAATCACAGATCTAACAATGTGATTAAAATTTATATTTGAGAAGGTTTGGGGACTTACACATTTTCGACGAGCTGTAGGTCGTTGTTGAACGGTGAAATGATGTGAGGTTCTTGAACTATTGTGAGTAGACGAGCTTTTTTGCAGAGTAAAAATGGTGAATCCTTTTTTGTTTGAGATGGCGTAAAGTAACAAATAAAGGAGGTGAAGGGGTTTTATGTTGGAAGGCGGAAAAGTGATGGGACAGATTGGAGCGGGCGATAATAGGGTTTTATTTGGGGAATGTTTTGGGCCATTAATTCCCAGGCCCTCTATATTTATTATACTCCGAGAAAGTATTAGAGTGACACGTACCCAACATTGTGTCAGGCTGCATTTAATGAAGCATGAGTGAGATGGGATGTGAGAGGAGAAACGTGTTTTAACTTTATGGTTCGCTTGTAAGTGTGATTTTGAGACTGGTTGTGGCTACAGGTCGATCGAGGAGTGGTATATTTTCAGGTCGCCCAGTGTAAAATTTTGAGATATAACTTGGGTACTTGTGCGTATGAGGTCGTTCAAAACGATAATGATGGTGTGATTGAGAAAGTGAGCTCGGTGTGTTGACCTTTTGTAGGTCGCATGTGTGGTTAATGATCTATAATGGATTATTGATATTGTTGCTCGATGAGATCGAGCCGGGTAATTTTGAGATATGATTTTGTGAGGTAAAGTGATGGTTTGTGTGCATATGTTGTTTGTGTTTGTTTGATTTTATGTTTATATGTCCTACCTGATTTCGTGTCTTAATCAACTAGAACATGGGGGACTAGCTGATGTGGACCAAAATATCCATACGTAATATTATGTGATATATGTGGGTATTTGTGGAAGGCGACCTCATTTCTAGGAGAGGGTGTGCCTCCTGGAAGATGGGCGAGCTGTATTATGTCTTTGAGAAGTGAACGAGCCGAAGGCTGTTCTTCAATATTATGTCTTTGAGAAGTGAACGAGCCGAAGGCTGTTCCTCAAAAGTGGGCGAGCTGATATGTCTGGAGTWGCGACCTGTAGTATGAGGATGAGTTCTCATATAGGGTCGTGATCTCTGGTGGGTTGGGCTGAGTATTTGAGCCTGATTGARAGTTTARTATGTATATGGGYCTGGTGGGYTGTGCCCAGGCTTATTTTCGGTAATATATATTAAGAAGTTTCATGTTTATGGAAACTTATCATATGGGAAGAGTCCCAATTGAAAGTCGGTGAAAGAGTCACGGTATGAATGGAATTCTGGTTATGAAAGGTAACCCTAGATAGTAGAGGATTTCTCTTATCTCTATGAAAGGGGCTTTTGTCTCTTATTTTGCATCATCATACTATTATTGTGATTTCACCGCATTATTGAGAGATAGGAGTGTGTTTTTCGCTTATTAACTTAATCATCGGAGGGCCTTAACGGGCTCGAAATCCGGCCCGTTCTAGGCGTTGTTTTGCAGGACCGACGAGGTCGCTCGAAGATTCATGGAAGGCTTGGCAGGTCGCTGAGACATATTTCACCATCAATTCAGGTCGCTGATCTCCAATTTGAGGTTAGTGCCCTCTTTATTTGGTATTTCAACTTTTTGGACTTATCACTTTGCAAGTTTTGTTATAATACATTTGATTTTCTGCTAATTATGAGCACTAGTCTATTCAATTCAATATAGGGGAAAAGGCCGAAAAAGAAAAACTTAAAAAGCCCTATATTTCAAATTGCTTTGGACATGCATGCTAACTATCGTGAGTCATTGTGCTAATTAACGTGGCATTAACTGAAGGAAAATATTTTTGGTGAAGACAAAAAGGAACTAAAAATACCATGCCCATGCTCTATAACATTGCAAGTTTTGCTATAAGACGCTCGATGTTCTACTAATTGTGAGCACCAATTTATTCAATTCAATGTAAGGGGAAAAGGCCAAAAAAAAAAAAAAAAACCCCGAAGAGTCCATCGTCGATTCCATCGGTAAAGCGATTGTGTCATCGTGTTTTATCTCATGAATTTTATTTGAAAGGATAATATAAATATGGATTGTTGTATTTTATATCATGAATTATTTCGAATTACTGAGTTTTCTGTTTTTATACTTGCGAAACCAACGCATCATAATAAAAATGTATCGGGCAGATATTTCTTTCCTTTCTCGTGGAAACAACAAATCACAAATGATTTTGTGTTTTTAAATAATCTGGATTTTACATATTATTATCTTCTTTACATGCAAGTTTGTGATTTTTTTTATATGCATATCCTCCATTTTGTTAATAGTGTTAACTATTAATGCTGAGGTGTCGAAAGGAGAGCGTTTCGGGGCTAATGTGGACCAATTAAATCTCTCCAAAAATGACGTGTCGGCCTGTGGTTCATAGGGGGTCTATTTTGGGAGGAGGCCAAGATTTTGACCGGGTATAAATAACAACTTTTTTTTTATGTTAATGTTGTCACCCAACCTTTTTTCACGGTCTTTCAACACGCCAGACTTCTCTGTATTTCTTCGTTTTTCTTCTTATTTTTCTTCAAATATTCACAACATCACTCGCATAAATTTTCTTCTTTTTTCTTATTTTTTTCTTCTCTTAATAGATTTCATCTCCTGATATGTTAATCCAACCTTTATGAAGCAATTAGTAAGTATTTTTTGATTTGTTGTGTTCTTTCATATTTTTTTCCAAATCGAAGGCCTAAATTTTAAAGTTGTATGAATTTAAAGATTTTATTTTAATTATTGTTCAGATCTGGAAATTTTTGGAGGATCTGGGAATTTTAACATTAATGCGAAGTGTATGTTAATAATTGCCCCGTCTGTTAAAATCTTTAAGTTTTTGGAGGATCTAAGCAATCAAAGCTTTATATAGTGTATGATAATATTAATGCGAATTTCCAGTATTTTTCCAAATCGAAGGCCTAAATTTTGTTAACGCCCTCCGTACTCCGCACCCTTATACACGAAAAGCCAGAAGAGGCACAACAACATTCTAGGGTTGGCCGTTCTCTCCGTTCTCTCATTCTATTTATGAGATTCTTTTTTATTTTTTTTGCAATTTAGTTTTCCCATTTTATTCGCTGCCTATTGGAATTGTATTTGATATTTATTTTATTTTTCAAATTCTAGAATCATATTTCATTTTCAAAATTTCTTCGCAATCTTTGATTTATCCATTCATCTTATTTTTCAAGTACTAGATTTTGTAGGAAAAATCACCCGGTCATTCCGTGAACAATCATTCAGCAAAAATGGTACCAACTTTTTTTTTATCTTTCGCGGTGTCTAAATCCCTTTTTCCTGATTTTTTTCATTAGATTTAGAAAAATCTAGAAGAAATTCGTTGCTTTGTGCTGTGGTCGGTTCCTTTTTTTTTTTCAAATCTGATTGATAATTCGCTGATTGATAGTTCAGGAGGTCTTTGAGCGATGTGTAGCTGCGGGAGGCTAGCTTTTGGGGAGGGAAAAGAAGAAAAGGCAAAGGTGGAATGATCTAGGCCGTTGATTTGGGGCGATCGATCCAATGGAGATTTCCAACTTTTGTGGCATGCTGGTCACGTCAGGTTTTTTATTTCATTTACATTTAAATATATGAATTAAAATCACTATCTGTTTGGCGATACATAGCAAAACAGGATATTTGTCAATTTTTCTAACATATTGGATTCAAAATTTGTCTGTTGGCCCCAATCTTTAGCAAAATATCTGGCATGGAAAAGGTTTGGGATAACTAAGATTATTTGCCTCAAAATACATTAAATTCTTTTTTAGATTTCATCGTCTTTGAAGAATGGCCGGAGGTTGAAATTCCATTCACAGAATATTTTCTTATGTGGCTAATGAACTGATCGTAAATGGACTCGCGAACAGGTAGTTTTATTTTTATTGTGTCGATATCAATTCTACTTTGTTGTTGCTTTCGCTTTATATTTAATGTAGAATAACGATTGGATAGGGTAAATTGATTTGTGCATTTTTGTCGATATCAATTTTATTTTGCTATTGGTTTCGCTTTATGCACAGAGTATTGTGCATTATTTTCCAGAAAAAAATGGCATTAGATTTAGCTTATGTGCTTTTTTGTTTTTAAACATTCTTTTCTTGATGAACCTAAATTTATATTGAATGTGGTGATCAAAAGTTATTCATGCAGTATTAAAAATAATTGGTTCTTTTTTGACAAAGGGGCTGAGAAGCTGTTGGATCATATGAAGTGGTTACTCGGTCTTTGAATGTACAGTTTCTGGTGAGATTGTATTAGCTACTTAACGAAACCAATCATTACTTTCAATTACGAGTTACAAATGAGAAGTTATCACTATTGGGCAGGTGAACTTTGGTGAATTGAATTCCTTTTTGCATAAACTTGACATTATATTGCATTCGGCTAGCGCAAAATATTCTAGAGGCGGATAACTATGGCTGAAGGAGACGAGCAACTCGAACTTAAGATTAGAATATTTGATGGGACGGATATAGGTCATGCGTCCTACTCATCGTCGACTACAATTGCAACTCTTAAGCAACGAGTCCTTTCTGAGTGGCCTCAAGGTTTCTATTCTGTTACACATTGTCAAGTCTTTGCAACTGGAAGCCTTCAAAAAGAGACTCATGCGACCGCTCCAAGACAGTGAAAACCCTGTAAGTGAACAAGTTATTTCAATTCGGGCTTAACTATTCTTAGATTATGGCCCTGTTTGGAAAATAGCGGATAGCTGATTGCATTAGCTGTTAGCGGATAGCTGATTGCATTAGTTGATTTTACTAGCTGATTGTATTAGCAGTTTATATAAAAGTATTTGGTAAATATTTGAGAGCTGATAGATGTTTGATCGGGTAAAATGACTAAAAAGGGGTATTCACACAATTTATTGTTGAGTATTTCTTTATTAATAACATAAATTTATAATAATTGAATAATTAAAGTAACTTTTACAGAAAAGAATAATCATTATTTAAAAATTATTATTTATAAAAATTTCTTGAGTCGTAAAATTTTAATATATTAAATTTAATTTGGATAATTATTACTATTATTTAATTGTAAATAATTTTGCATGTAAATTAATAATTCTTTTTTTTGGTGATTTGAGGACAAAATTGCCATGTCAATTTATTTTTGAAACCGCTATTCTCAAAAGGCTCATATATGGATCTTTTTCAAAATTACCTTTTTGGACCCAAAAAGCTAATTGTAACCTCTGTTTACCAAACATATCAATTAGAGAATTTGACTGGTCAATCCTTTCAATTGAGTCAAATCCTCTAATTTTGGCTCAAACCGCTGTTTACCAAACAGGGCCTATGTATGTTAATAGCCTAAATATTTAGATTTCTCCTTTCGATTTTATTTTTTTAATTTTGTTTTCGATATGCGAGGTCTCAAAAGGCTAATACCCTACATTTGGTGAGCACTAAAGGTTTGCATCTTTGTTTTCCCAAAATTATTTGCACCAGATTTATTTACTTTTATAAAAAGTTCATTTGATAGTTTTATTTGACTTTTTCCAGAAGATGATGTTACCTCGCCACTGAGCCAAACAACTTCTATCCAAATCCAATTCTCAAATGTCGTAAATTCACTTGCACTGTGACAGAAGGTATTTTAACAACTTTCTTAATTTGCATAGTGTTTGTTTCTTTTTTTAAATTGAGATAATCATGAAAACCACCCCTGAGGTTTAACTTAATTACAAAAAGGCCGGTTATCTTTTTAAATTAAAAATATCCCATTTACGTTTTTTTGGATTTTAAAAATTAATTCGTTAGTTTTCTGTACATTATTTGTGTTATGAGTTTAAATCTGCCCCTGTTACATACTTTGATGTTTATCGATATATTAAAATTTTCCGGTTAGATTAATTCCAAGTTGGTATTGCTATGGTGTGATTGTACGAAATTGCGCTATACATTTTTTTTAGCATATGCCTCAGTCTAGGAATAGAATTTATAATTGAATGCAAAGTTTATGTTTACATTAATGAAACATAAGACTTGAAAAGCTTTTGAGTTTAGCACATTCTTTGGGAGAAACTGTAACTGCGGCTTATTTGTAGTTTTTATTTTAATTTTTAGAAATGTTATTATTGTTTGTAATTTACTTTTTGAAGTTAGATAATTTTAGTTCGAGTAGTGTGAACCAGGTTTAGCGAGAGGGCCCTATTTTGGGAGATTCTCCGGGGATGCATTTGATGACGGGGGCTAATGTTTTGTCGATAGGGAGCTTGGATTTACTTTCGGGCAAGACGGGGTCTATTGGAGGAGGGGTGGGTTCAAGATTAAAAAAAAAGAATGTGAGTCTTTTTTTTAGTAGATTCATTAATTTTAGTTATATCAAGCAAGTTATTTTAGTTAGTTCTTTTTTTCTTCATGTTGTGATTGTATGATTCATAGAAATATTTAAGTTATTTTGTAGTTTTGTTGTGTTTATGTACCTGAGAGTGAAATTAGAGCTAGAGGATTTTGAAAGTTAGCCGAGTCTTATAATAATTACGTCAAACTACAAGGGAATTTTCTGTAATTATCCCTTTTTATTGAGTAAATACAATGTTCAACGGTAATTTTGATTTTGAAAGATAAGTGGGTAATTGGGCCAAACCGATGTGGTGATTATTACAATTTATGTTTTTTTTCACCGTGTTGTTTTATCTAATTAAATTGGGTTCTTGGACTTCAAGGACTTGAGCGAGTCTAAACGTTGTCGAGCCGATGAAGGGTTCATAGACTGTGGGTTATGAGTGTACAATTATGCAAAATAAAAAATAAAAAACGAAGTCCTTGAAGTGAGTTCATTGAGGATTGAAGGTTTGGGATTATGTAAAGTCAAAATAAAAATGATAGATGGTGGCTGCTATGCAAAATTTTAATGATAGAGGTAATTGAAAATTTATTTTATTTACCTTTTAGGAGTACAAAATTGTGAATAAATTGTGTTAGACATGTACTTTTTTGTTCTTTCGTGATCTTCTACCTATGATGTCATTTATTTATTTATTATAATGTCTTGCGTTTTATGTTTAATTTTTTTATCTATGCTCTTAACGTGTTCTTGAATGGATTCGATTTTCCTGTGGTGTTAATCGGCTTGAAGTTAATACAATTACTCTAAAGGGGTTGAGTTTTGGATTCTTAACACTGATGTACAAGCTATGAAAATGTCACCTGTAGATCCTGAGCAGTGTTTGCAGATCGAGCAAGAGCAGATGAGAGGGCTTGGTGCGGTGGGAATCCGGATATTGGGATGTTATTGTGTAGGTAATTGGTCTAAAATATCATGGGTAGCTTTTGTAATTAACCCTCTTTTCCTTTGTGAGTGGTTTATTATGTACAACATTTCATACTCAAGTTTGCCTCAATTACTCACCTGATTTTGGGTTTGGAGATGGTGTGTACTTGGGAATTGTAACTAAAAAATTAGGAAAAATGTACTCATTGCTGTTAAATATTGTTTGAAACAAACCAAGGATTCTTGATGCAAAATAATTCAAAAACAAATAAATTAATTAATAAAAGAGAGTACGAAACCTTGTGGTTTGTGGTAAGGACCGGTAGGTTTTGGAAATCCATGACCATAGGAAGCTGAAAATAAGGTACAATACCAATCAGACAACTATATATATATATATATATATATATATATATATATATATATATAT